>KK499850.1:810876-970155 GCA_000688715.1 Glossina pallidipes | reverse complement strand
GGGTTGTTGTAAAAAATGAAACCTAATTCATCATCAGGCCTACTTTTGAGTTCATCAACAAAATCTGTAATGGAAGGCTTATTAACACCGTCACGTACCGTCGATTTTTCGACGACATTGCCAACGTCTTTAGGAAGCAGCTCTATGCTAAATATTAGTTCGTTACATTCATCTACCAGTATAACCAGTACAAGTACAATAAGTTTACGGCAAACAGAAGAATGAGCGACCAAAGAGTAGAGACTTCACTGTGTTCTATGCTTCGCCAGCAAACTTTTTCTATTTTACCATAGACATGGCATCTACTGTGCCCAAATTTGCAAATCTTTTGTGCTTTAAATTTTAATTACTCATTTAATACTAACAAAATCTATTTTAAAAACACATTTAAAATTAATTCTATATTTTTTTTTAAAAACAATTAAATAATCAATAAATTTAATTTTAATATATTTAATTATTTGCTTAATAAATACTTACACTTACTTAGTAAATAGTCTACATTTTTATATTAAATTGAAATAAATATTTAATTAAACTATAATTTTATGTTTTAAAGAACAAAGTTTATTAATTAAAAAAACATTTTTATCGAAATCACTAATTATTTAAAAACAATATTTTTTTACATTAAATAGTTAATTAATATCATTAAATTTTATAGCACATAAATTATTTTCAATATTAATAATCTTAAAAATTAAAATTTCATATATTAAAAAAAAGTTTTCATTATAATGAAAATAATAAATCAAATATTGTAGCTGCGGGTAAGTTAAAAACTTAAAGTTAATACATATTTATTTTGTTTTGCTTATTTTATTTCTAAATAATAATATATATAAAGTAAATAAATGGTAGTATCTGTGATCGCGCGAAATAAACATTCATGTATTCAATATTTTTTTGAAAAATTTATAGAAAGAAAAACCTTTTCAATGAGAGAAATGCTTAAGAAAGCTATTAAAAGAAAAGTTACACAAATTAAACTAATTATCCGTTAAAAGTTAAGAGAATAAATTGCTTGTTTCTTTTTTTTTAACCTAAAATGGAATCGTTGTAAGCATAGATTTTAATCCGTAAATTCTGATCTGATGTTGGCGATAATTATCCTAATTATTACAAATTACATGAATTGTTAGTCGTACTTTTAATTCCCATTTTTAATAATCGAGTCGATTAAAGCGCCATAGAATTCAGGACGCATAGATATTCTTTGAAATTTCGTCGACTTGTACTTATTGTAAACAGCCTTCAATTTAACAGTCCGTGCGTTACGAGCAATGGAAGCGATCTTCCTGGCTGCTTTATATGTTCAACGCTATAACGTGAATATCATCGCAGAGTAGGTGTCCAGCAACTATCATCGAGTCCCATAGCCAGCTTAGCGTTGCCTTTTAAGAGATTCAAGGATAGAAACAAAGATGAGACAGCGATATGCAAAAACAAATATTGGTAAAGTTTTTATAAAAACAAAAAAAAAAAAATGAAAGGAAAACAAAAACAGCAAAAGTCAATAAAACTCACTTCAGATGGTTTATAATACGCCATATTGGATTCAATCATCGCCAATTCAATCAAGTACTTAGACATTGCATATTGAATGTCCTCCGCTTCGGCGGCTTTTGAGAAGCGTCTTAAGAAATGTATGGGCAAAGGACGCTATAGATTGCAGTCTAAGGTTTTAATTATTTTCAATTCCATTTTTCGTATCTGAGAGTCGGTGTAATACTCATCGGTAATGTAAACGAAATCTGTTATTGGTGGAGGAAATAATTCCTCATATTTAGCCGCTATAAACAAGCCAGTTACACTAACTAATTGCAATTGTGAACGTTTCGTATCTGTAACCGCTTGTAGTAACGATCTATTATTGCGACGGCCATTTGGAATGTTTCAGGAATTAAACGAAATTGTAAATGGACTTCATTCATCCAATCTAGGCATTAACTTCCGCTTGCCTTTCCAAATGGTTTTTAACAATTGGTTGTTCGAATTCCAATTGAAACAGATAATCGTAAATACCGTTGACGTACTCCGACACTAAGAGTAAATAGAAGTTTTGGACGAATAGAATTTTTGTTAGTATAGAATTTTTGAATTTTTGGAGGAATAGAATTTTTGTTAGTATAGTATTTACGGCGTCAGCATTATGACCATTACGGAGGCATAATCATAATAATAAAAAGAAAAAAATTAATTCAATTTAAAAAACAATTTTGTAATTGATAATTTGTGTCTTATAGTAATTGACATATGTGACATATAGAGGAGTTTCGAAGTAGGTTATGAAATAAAGTTTTTGATACTTACTGTTTGTCATGCTGTGTTTCAACGGTGTTCTTAGTGCGCTCAGGAAGTGTGAGCCTCTACTATTAAATCTGTTTTGTGGCACTAAGTATTCTTTCCTCCATGTTTTATAATCGAGAAATGGAGCTGTGTATTAATAAGCAAGGAAATTGTATTTGTCTTGGAATGCTATCGACACCACCAACCATCACCTCATATCAACTTATAGAAATTGCAACGTATTCCGTTAACTGTGGCGGCTTTAATACTGTAGAGTAATTTTTATACTAAACAAATAAAAGATCATAGGACTGACTCTTATGGATACTAAGTTAAAGACTTTTGTTCATTGAGGGCAGGTCTGTTGGCAGATTATTTACATTTTTTTAATAAAATTTTCAATATTTCAAAGTAATCATGAGTATAAGCCGCGATTTAATATTTTTTGCCTTTCTGTAAGCGAACACACGCCCAACTTCAAATTTAATACGGAATTCTCTGCAACCTTTTAGCTTTCTATCTTAAATTTGGGGAGCCGTTAGATCCTGAGTATTGCAAGAAAACACGGATTGATGAGCAGACAAGGAGATCGGTTTTAACCTGCCTGAAATGTTAGTCAAGGATATACATACACTGTGGAGTGTCCCATACATTCTTCTTATAGATCAAAGAGCATATAAATCTCATAGTACATACAGTTCTCTGGTGTTAAATGTGAAAATAATAAAACAATAAAAAAAAATTCAGTAATGGACACTGTCATCAAAAGTTTTTTTTTTTTTTTTTGATATGAAAAAAAATACATTTGAATTTTTCCACACTTTTCTCTCAATGGGTAAGAAGACACATTCGTTGCTTTCGTTATGAAAATGTATAACTTATGGGTTTTGATATTTTTATTTAAAAATCTATAGAAATGAAAAATGAATTATTTTCGATTTAATATTGACTAGTTTTATTTTTATTTTTTACTTATTAATTTGCGTGTATATTAAACGTAATATGAAAAATGTCATCATTTATATAAAAGATTAAAAAAAGTTGATGGATTTTATTAAATTTTTCGAAAAACGGAATGTTCTTAGAAAAAAAAAAAAAGAAATACATATATATGTATATGTATATATATATATATATATATATATCAAGGAAGACTAAAATGGAAGTTCAACTTAATTTCTTTTGAATAAATTTCGTTAAGGCACTTAAGATCGCTTAGTCTAATGAAGCCGGTATCAGGTAAATTCTTAAATGATAACAAATATATTTTTCATGATATTACATTAAAAATAGGAAAAATTATTTAAATCATATCTTCACAATAAATTTATATAATTTTATTAGGGTATATGGTAATTATTATTTTTAAAATAATTTTTTAATTCAAATATAATTTGTGATCACTTTGTTTTTCTTTTCTTTTATTTATTTATTTATTTTTTTTTTTTTTTGCTTAATTGTGAAGAACAACAACAACATACGTATAATACTTTGATTTTTCATTCTTTTCTTTTTTCTCTTCTTCCACTTTTTTTTTTTTGTTACATATAAATTAAACTAAAGCTCAAAATCCTATTTCACAGTGAAACGACATATCGAGCACACACACGACAAGTTAAATAAATTATTTCTATTTCAACAAATTTTTTTTTTTTTTACCAACAACAAAACTCTATAATTCGGTGGTTATTTCATCTTGTGGTCGAAAACCCAGTTTATAAAATTCGTCTTCCAACCAAAGCGAACTGGCATTTAGATCAGTTATTAAATTGCCATTCTTGAGCGTATTGAAACTACTGCCGAACGGATCGGATGGCCGGGGCTCCTCAAATTCATGCAAACTGATTAAGGAGCCGAATATATGCATTTTCTGCGATTTAATTGTATTACTGGTGGTCGTTGTAAGATTCGATGTAGACTGTAAAGGACTTTGCCGGTAAAAGCCGCCGCCTCCTGCTTTCTGACGATATACAGAGTGAGCATCAAATTCGTCAACATCCACGCCCACATGGCCGGGTGTTTGAAAGAAATCGATTAGTTGTCCTACTTGAGGTCTGTAACGTTCCAGTACTTGTTCGGACCAGCTATATAAGCGATTCCAATCATGTGGAGCGCCTGGTATCAATTCGATGGGACGATTTAATAAAATAAGAATTCTGGCCAGATCACGTACTATAGGTCGATACGAATTGGCCGCCACAATATCGCCGCTTAAATACAATTTACGTATTTGACGGCGTGTGTCGTTTAGCATAGCGAGGAAATACTCAGCATTTGGTCGCATTTCATTGAGTTGGCGTAGAAAATCTGAACGATCCATCGAATTTTCATTGATTAGCTTTTGTTTAATAGTCTTGCGACGTCTTCGCCGCTTCATCACCATCACCGCTATTGCCAGTATCGAAAGGCATATTAAAAAGCCACCAAACATGCCGGCCAATGCCGCCATGAGAGCTCCGGAGTAGCCGGTGGTAACACAAACGCGTCCCATAAATTCAGTATGAGCCGACCATTGATCTATGTAACCGGCCGGACAACGCTCAACGCATTGCCGACTATCTGTCACCAAAAAGACGGGACATTTTATGCAACCTTCACTATTGCAACGCAAACAATGTGAACTGGTTGTAGATGGACAACCTGTAATGGAGAAAAGAGCAAAGGCATCCTTAGCAAATTTTGTCAGAATTATATTTAGTGAGTGTGGGTGAGTTTTTTATGATATATTCCTGTATGTATACGTGTCTTCCTTCAAAATATCAACCAATTGTAGGGTATATTGTGTGCTGTCTACCTTGTATTTTCTGCATTTTCTTTTTAAACGATGTGTTGTTGTAAGTGTAGGTGAAGTGTGTTCTTTCTTTAACCTGATGGCATCTAATGCCTTCAGACAAACCTAGCGCGACCTTTCGAATTCATTTGCAGCACTGAGGCCTTTAGACTTAGCTGGGCTCGATTGGAGAACAATAATACCGTTTATGTACTCGTTCTAGGCAAATACGGATTTTCGGATCTGGTTCCTCGGAAAGCACTTATATAGATAATTGTGTTAAACAGAGGACTTTGTAGTTTATTGGCTTGGATTGGGGAACAATAATATGGTTTATGTACTTGTTCTAGATAAATTAGGGATCTTCGGATCGTCTTCTTCGGATAGCGCTTACATAAACAGTTGTGGACTTCCCTTCTCGCATAGGAAGCGATCTACGGCTCTTTCAAATTTATTGTCAAAACAGACAGCTTTATAGTTAGTTGGGTTGAGTTGGGGAACAGTAAAATGGTCTATGTGCTCGCTCTGGGTAAATAGACATTGTCGGATCTTGCTCCTCGAATAGCAGTTATGTAGCCGATTGTGGTACATTTTCCTCTCCCTGTCACTGATATTGGTGGAATACACTTTCCTAAAGTAATTTTCATTTCTCTGAAATAATTACTCTTTGCTTCCCCTGAGTTAAGAAAAAGCCCTAGGTGAGGTGATGTTATATATTGATTTCCTCGAGAAGCATCCGAAATTTATTTGTGAATGACGAAAACTTGTGTTCGTTTGAAAATATTATTATTATTATTATTATTATTATTATTATTATTATTTACCCAGGGAATAAATTGTAAGACTAAAGTCTTAAACCACTTGCATCTAAGGTTTTCGCCTGGCGAATAATTTTTGTTCTCGCTGCTTATGAGCCAATGGCTTGATTGAAACTGAATTTCAAGTTGAATTGAAAAAAATTGTTGGTTTTTTTTTGGAAGATTCTCTATTAGATTGGATCACTGTATTGTGACCACTTTAGACGGTCCAAAAATAAGTAAAGAAAGGGAAGCAATTAATTCATCGCAGATTCATTGCTCATTTGGCTAACAATATATTTACGTTTTCTAGGATTTACGTTAAGTGTTCAACTAAATACAAATGTCACGGTGTACTACAAATAAATGCCTTATTTTTGTGCGAAGAATTGTTAAGCAAATAAGAAAAGGATATAATTGTACGGTTTATTAGCAAAACAAAGAACTGGTTAATACGCGGGCAGCATTACGACGATTACTCATAGCGAAGACTTTTTAGAGACTATGAGGCAGCAGACGGATCAAGCGGAAAGCGATTCTCACAAATAAATAACAAATCGCAACCGAATCAAGCAGACGAAGCAACAAATGGCTCAAGTAATGTCAACAACTTGCCTACATACATACATACATACATACATACATATATACATACATACATCTGGATATACCGCATAGCTATCTATCTATTCGCGACATCTGCGCAGAAAAGAAAAACTTGATGCTCTTAGCTAATGACGAAGTGCAAACATGGACAACAGAAAATATCAAAAGACAAAACAAAGACATTATTATGTGCAAGTGAAAATATGTACATGAAAGTTGTTATAATTATTCCGAGCAGCAATTCAATTCTAAACTGATGAAGTTGCTCCTGTTTTCTTACTACTTGTTTGTCAATAATAATGCGAATGATGCATCGATGGTAAAGTTCGTGGCGTTTTTTTTTTAAACAAAACTGCAAGCAAATTTTTTCTTATTTTTTTAATGAAGTTTACTGGGCCACATGAACGCCGTCACCTAGATTGCCGATTTATACAGAAAGGGTAATATATGGCATCGACCCGCTGGAAGAAGACGGCTTTTCCTATAGAACACTTCTGACAGTTTTCTTACTTACTTACTGAGTGCTTCAATCATGTGACTTGAAGGTAGCGACCAATGGAATTACTTATCTGGCAAGAGCGCAGCAGTTTACGATGGACGACTGCTTTCTAATCTCGTTAAACGCAAAGCGTCAAGTGGGTCACAATTCCTAGACTGTCATACACGATGTTCACGCTGCTGTCGTATATTATTTCTCTTTCTTCGTCCTCTTTAGTCTCTTTCATTGTATAATGTTTCGTGTCAAAATCGATTAGTCGATGGAAATTCGGTTCATTGAATTTTCCTCTAGTAAGTCATGTTTTATTGAAATATCGGGTCTGTTCAAAAAGGATTCAAAAGTATTTAGTTTCGCATCGGTGCAGGCCAATGAGAGTGCGAGGCGTTTTCCAACACTCACAGCTCATCATAAACACCAGGAATTTTTGATAAGACTGCGAAACTTTATGGCTTACGTTTCAGTGACATTGAAAATCACGAGAACTTTTTCCAAATTTTTCGCTCATTTTCGGAACGTAATTATTTTAGACTGAGCTCACAAGTGACCCAAGGTTTTTGTTTTTTGATTATATAAGGACTGTGCCAATGATGCCGATCATTTGACGAGTGTTATATACACTCATTAATTGAAGCAAAATGCTACGATCTTTTTTCCTAATCTTAATATTACGATAGGTAACAAATCGATTACTTTGCCTAAAACTGTTCATTTAGGGTAGAGATGGGACGAAAGTCCCATTTATTCGATATATCGATTGCATATCGTATTATTGTTATGTTTACAACGTCATTGTCGTGAAGCAGCTTTTCTCGTTTCGAAAAAGAAGATAAGTCAACAAGTGATTTGGAAACTATTTTTTTGTTTTTTTATCAATTACGTGGGAATTGATAAAATATACAAAGGATCGGTTAATACGTGCTTAAAGTTCAGTTCCGGTTATTAAACTATTTAGCATTAATATGAGTGAAGACTATATCTTAGTTTCGACGGTTACCATCGAAGGTCAAAGGTGTGCTTGATTTGTTAAGCCGCTTGTAATGTCGAGCGGAAGGTATTTGCTCTGGATTGTGAACCTCTCATATCACGTAAACTTCTAAAAAAAGAGGATTATGTCACTCCTGATTACAATCAGGCATATATCTATCTTGGCCCATATATCTAAAAATTGAAAAACTTTGACTTGAACTTAATATCAATCAAATATTTAACTTTATTAAAGCGACCACCGACTAGATTAACTAATGTAATCTATTTTTAAAAAACGGAGCCGATAACCTCAATTGTCAATGCTCATCCTAATCTTTATTCTCTAGTTATGGTAAAACGTATTAAGTATTGAGATAAACCTACCTTTCATTATATTCCTCTGAAGAATCACTTTGTGAATCGATTTAAGCTTGTCTGTCCGTCTGTTCGATTTGTTTTATTGGGTTTAATCTATAGGTTGGAAATTGTTGAGGTATGAAATTAGGGGCATTGAAGTGTGTTCGTCCAAGAAAGTTCGCTCTGTTGAAAATGGTTCGATTTGGACCACTTTTTCGATCACTTTCCCTATAACATCTCATTTTGTAGGGTGCTGTGTGATAGTGTATGCTGGGTAGCAGCCCATTATACTCTTTTTATATTGTTAGTCCTGTTAAATCTATTTCTTTGATCTAAATAATTTATAATAATAATAATGAAAAAAAAAGTAACAAATGTATTGCTGTCAGCAGCTTACACAACAAGACAAGCGCATGCTGAAGCGGTTTGAAGCCATTGATGGTCAATCAAAAAGTCAATTGACACACCCACAATTAATATTTGTAATTTTTCTACGCTGACTTGGGTGTAACCAAGATTATCTCAGAGAAGAACTTGTGTTCATTTTTCTTAAATGTCTTTGTTTTTTTCTTTTTCTTTTTCTTTTTCTTTTTAACCTTTGTTTTAATCCGACTTACTTATGTACGTTCATAAATTTGTAAGCACGAACGAACGAACATCTGCTTATATTAAATAATTTACTAGTAAGTGCAATAAGCGCATTATCTAAAATGGCTGTCGAGAGATAGCTTGACTTGGCGGTATTTCTCTGTCTATAAAAAAGCAATTATTCTGATAATTTTGTTCTTTTTCACGTCTGGCTCTTTTTTTTTTCTTTTTTTTTTTTTGAGAAGATTAAAGACGAGAGCATGCAGTGCAAGCCTCATTAATGTGCTTGCATAACCTTTGTAAGTCAGGTATTTGAAATTCCTGGAACGACTTCATTTACAACGTAAGTCCTAAAGCATTATTGACTTCATTCTATCAGAGTTGGTTGAGAGGCGTTAATATTTCTTTTTTGTGGCGTTGATAATGTGTGAAATTTTTAAATTCATCTTTGTGTGAACGAGTGTTCAAGCAATCTTCTGCAAGTGCTTATTGTTTGTTTATTAGATTTAAAATATACTTTAGTTAACATTGCATTGGAGGCATCCTTATTTAAAATTTTGTTAAAGCTTTGTCACCGGAATATACGCCGTTTTCAGTACACACTAAAGTCTCTTTGTTCGCCAATCATACTTTTTTAGAATATCGATGCAAAATGGTTTACAGGTGTATTTGTGACATGTACTGATAAAGGTACACACAAAAACATGGAAATTATCTATAAATTAATGACAAAAAAAATGTATATATATTTTTGCTCACAAACACACGCAAGAGAAAAACATTTATACAAAATTGCCAAATTTTGTGTACCGAAAAAGGTAAAAAAATCGAAGAGCAGCTTGAAGTAAGCGGCTTGGCAGAGAACATGTTCGTAAAGCTTCTATAAAAACAATTTCACTAGATGTAACGAAAACCCGCGTCGGAGATGGCCTCGTCTATTTTGTGTGCGTGACCACGCGTTTATTGTCAATTCATTAAATGATTTACTATCTCAAGTTTAACAATAAAAGGAAGCTCTTTTAAAAGCCATGGGAAATTTGGAAAAATGGAAAACTTACATAAAAAATTGCAGCCTGCTGCTTCACGGTTGCTCAAAAGAAATCATAGAAATTAACTTAACACCTAAGCATCTGTCCAATAAAGTGTTGAAAGCCTTGTCTATATAATTCAATATAATTGTTTCACGTATGAGGTTTTATTTGAGTTGTATTGTGTTATACATGTACGCGCGTGTTTGTCTTGTACAAGCAAATATTGAATATGTGTACGTTGCTCTCAGCACATATTTGCCTTTCCAAAGAAAGACGTACATGTTTTTGTGCATCTGTTAATAATTACAAACATCTTAATTATCGGTAATACCCGCGAGAGCGAAAGTTATACTAAATTTTGTAAAATGTTTGCAACAAATGGCAATGATAAGGTTTTTGGAATTTCAGGAATCTCCTAGCATTTCTTTATGTTCATTGATTTTTTTCTTGCTCCACATCAAGGAATATAGATGGTCCTCGTTCCACGCTCTCACAAAAACCGTAGAAATTATATTATACTCGTGGAACAGTTTGAGAGCGCACGTCACTTTAATTTGTCAAAAATGAGAAGTTAAGAAAAGTGTCTCTACGTCTTGTGGCCCTATCTCTATTGGATAACTTTCCCCAAACCGCAACAAGTCAGATAGGAAAACGAAATTTAATGCAAATAGTTTTAGATCAATGTCTTAAATCGAGGCAAAACATGGGGGTGACGATTGGCTGTAAAGTAAAGAACTCGAAAACTTCTTAAAATCAAGAACAATAACTTCGATGTACATTGCTGCACATATGGACAACGATTTGCAATTTTCGCAAAATTTCATCAAGGCGTTCGCTACTAAAGAAAGCGGACGACTTTCACATATTTGCTCTGGATGAATGAAAATATGTATGCAGTGCTTAGGATTGGCCTCAAGACACAATCTTAGTGGTTTTATTATAGTATTCTTAGAAAGGTGAAAGAAAATTTACAGACAAGACATAAGGACCAACCACATTAACAAGATTGTTCCTATTTCGAGAATCGAATCCAATCCATACGATAACATAGTGTGTACACAGGTCTCTCAGCTTTCTGGTTGCTCATATACCGCATAACACCGTACCGGGACTCCTTGTTGCTCAAACCTGCAATCTGCTTGCTTATGTTCTTCCCCGTCGTTCGCATTTACATAGTCGAAGTGCTCGCGCTGCTCTGCAATGTTCTTCTTCCTCTTTCGAAATGTTTCCTCGTTCAAGATCTATGTACAAACACGCCATTATTCCTCCTCTTCTATTAGTCCTTTTGATTAATACAATGCCTGTGCATGTATAGCCGACATGTCCTCAATGGCTGGACAGAAATATAGAAAAAACCAAGGTGAAAACTAAAGTGAAACCACCCTGCGCAACTCGGCTTGTTATCGTAAGTGGTCCGACCCTAACTATTTTCAATTCTCCTTCAACCAAAAGAGGTCGTTGTACGAAATGTCATCGAAAAATCTCAAGAATCGCAAACTATAGGTTAAACATAAAAACATGGACAGACATCATACGTAACGACAAGTTTAGATTCACTTTTTGAATCACGATAGTAAAACGTGAATCGATCCGAAGTCGTTCGTGGTGTTGTATACCATTGTACCGCACGTGATGTAGGATATAAATATTAACCTCGATCGTTTCAAACGAATTGTTAGAGCAGTGGGATATCAATTTAACTGTTTGAGAAAATTTTGTATCTTCGATAGATAACATTCGCATAAAGGACAAAACTTGCCCACATCCTTTCAAACACCAACAAGGGACGCACTTAAGTTTATCTCGTAGCGAACTTTGGATACGATACCTTTTACGTAAAGTTCGTATGCACCGAACACTATTATCGATTGCTATTTGATGGTTTACGAACGAAGATCCCAATCTTCCAATGTTTTCTAAAGGTTTCCAAAAACCCGTAAAAAATGTATTGTAAAAATGTACTGAGAACGACTCGTAGCCCACAAATTGATGCCATTACCGTACGCATGACAATTTTCTTCATACTTCTCGTCTTTGTCTGTTTATTGGTAAAGAAGACTTATAAGACGCACGGACTGATTAGGACGAACAAGTCTAAAAAATGAGAGAAAACATTTTCGGATGTTTTTTGTAAACCAAATCGAAGTATTTAGCTATTAAAATTTAGTTCGATACCTGCTAAGGGGAAGGAATTTAGATAAATGTGGGCTGAAGTATTAAAATCTAGCTTCTAGTCTCAATTTTCGTGACCGTGAGAATCCCAATCTAGACGGAAGGTCAGCTTCGTAAACTTCATTCGTAGCAAAATTTCCGACGCGGGTGTCTGGAGGTGTTAGAAAGCAATCATATGAGAAAACTTTGCATATTCATATGACCCAGAATCAAAAAAAAAATGATTGGGTCTCTTACACGCCACCGTTAGCTAGGATTCTATTTTGTAATAAATAATAATTCATACCAAAGAGAAGCACGCACTGTACAAGGTCTGCCAGGTCTTAGCCTGCGGATATACAAATCACCGATTCATGCATTCATTCATTAATTAGTTTATTCGAACGGTATTGCAACGTACATAGTATTACAAATCATTAATAATCTTACACCGTATATAGCGTATAGCATATAGCGAGCCGCTTGCACTTGCAAAGCAAACATGCCCACAAACATAATTCGCATGACGTTTGTGTTGCGCTATACCCACATAAATACAGGCGGCATTAAATTATTATTGCATGTATTTATGTTTGTGTCGAACTCACCGTTCGATTGGTAACAAACAAGATTGACAACATGTTTATGTTACTGTTGTTATTGTTGTTGTTATTGGTACAATTTAATATTTAACTGAGTACTCTTTTAAATACCAACCGGCGGCAGCATGCGGCACGACGATCTAAGTACGTACGATATGTGTGTGTATATATATGCGTATATGAGGTGTGTACATATACTGCTGAGATATGGTATAACAACAAGTAACGAGTACATCAGAGTCATGCCAAAAAAATATTAAGACTTGGTTCTGTCTGACAGGCGCATTGACAGCCCGACTAACAACTGCTTAAAATATATATGAAAATCATTACGAATATCGAAGTGTTCACTGAACATAATCAAAGATATTTTGTTTGACTCTCATCTCGGTATAATTTACACAAGCACGCAGCAGCCTAACCTAACCACCACACCGTCGATAAGACGCATGCAATAATTTATACAACTCTTTGATGTAATATTAGCGTAAATTGTAATTATGAAAAAAAGTAATATGGAAAATAAAGTAAGAAAAACAACATTATCCAATATAAGGAAAATTAAAATTTAACGCATGCATAAATATACAAAACATTTATCCATACATTCATTCATTCATTCATACACATGCACAGTTATTTAGTTAGTTGCGGTTAGCGCTTAGTAGTTAGCTGAGTGTTAGGTGTCATTACATTTGATTTATAATGTGTTTGCTGTCACACACAGGCACACACTAACACAGGTATACGCACACACACACATTTATTCGAAGGAGTCAATTTAAAATGCATTTTTCATGTTTAATAACGTATAACGCACAACCATGCGAACGGCTGGACTTAAGCATGATATACTTTCAAGCATTTACTCGAAATTGAAGAAAAAAACAACAACAACAAAAAAAGGAGTTCAAAAAGTTTAAAACCCCTTCTATCATTAAGACGGGAAATTGATATTACAATAATTGAATGATATAGAATGGCATACATATTTACATACACACATTCATTGCAAGGTAATTGGGTCATTCATTCGGAAACTTTGTCGGCAAACGATGAAACAACAGCAAGTAATGAGCCTGTGTCTTTCTTTCTTGCAGTTCACGGGGATTCTAAGGATTTTCGATGCTATTGTGATATCTTAGAATTGATTGCTAGAAATTCTTCTTCTTATTCTGATCAATAACAGATGGAATAAAAAAATATTTTATAATTGAAGGACTAGATGAAAATTAAAATGGGCATGGGCAAGACATTCATTGCGTTATTTTTTTCAAAACGAATCTTCCTTTCTTCGCTAAATGCATCCTCCGTCTTGTATGAATTTGCTTTTAGTTGATGCGGAAAGTTTCAGTAAAGCACTGCTTTTATTACTTCAAGGACTTAAAGGTAATTAATAAAATTAATAGATTTCTCGGGCCATAGCTATGAGCTTTGGGGTTCCGCACCACGTGCCGCGTTCGCAAAGTGAGCCATAATCGTCGTTTTATTTTCTGCAAGCTTTTTGCAAAGTTTCAATCGAATGCATTTTTATCCCATTTCCCCAAATTTCCTCAGGTCGGAATAATTAATTAAGATTTTATGTATAAGAAGCATGTTGCGAAATTTAGGGTTACAATTAAGCCAATCACACTTACTCCAATCATAGATTTAATCAAGTAATCGTTGATGGAACGGTTACAAGGACTATGTGAATCCATCATTAATCAGTCTAAATCATATTTAGACTTTTACTTAGGAAAGGCAGTTCCGTATAACTAATGCCAAGTATCATAAAAACTTTCTCAAATTTAGCTTAAAGTTTTAAAGATAAAATTTGCCTTTAAGCTCACGTATAGTAAAGTTGATTTAACTGAAAGTGGCATTTCATTGAAAATGAAATTTTAGTTAAACCTAAATGTTAACTTTAATGTAAATTCAATTTATGGTTTTAAGGTTATAATTTAGCTAGAAATTAAATTTAATCCACAGTTAAATTTAAAATAAAATAAAATTTGAATAACAGTTAAGTTTAAAGATAAAATTTCCCTTTAAGCTTACGTTTGGCAAAATTGATTTAACTGAAAGTCGCATTTCATTGAAAATGAAATTTCAGTTAAACCTAAATGTTAACTTTAATGTAAATTCAATTTATGGTTTTAAGGTTATAATTTAACTATAAATTAAATTTAATCCACAGTTAAATTTAAAGTAAAGTAAACGGTTAAGTAACAAGTAAGTTTAAAGATAAAATTTCTTTTTAAAGCTTAAATTTTATTTTCAATTTAAAATTTAACTATACGTTAAATTTAATCCACAGTTAAATTTAAAGTAAAGTAAAATTTGAATAAGAATTAAATTCAAGGTCAAGTAAGTTTAGAAAAAGCTAAAACTGAAATGAATTTTAAAATTCCTAAGGAATGGAAGCGAAACTAAGAGTTAAAGTGTTCGACTACTTTTGCGAGTTCTATTCGTTAATAAATACTATCTATTAATGGACAACTCTCATCGTATTGGCAACACTATTCGCTTTTTAATTATTCGGGTTTCTTAGGGAAGAATCAAAATGATACGCTTTCGGATAAAGAATCCATTTAACCAGAATCGATGGGTGCGAAACAATAATAGATTGCGCTCTTGGCTAATGTCATTTTAATCTAATTATTTTCTTGCCTTAAACAATAGTCTAATGATTTGGTCAAAAATTAATTTGCCATTGTTTGTCTTACTAATACGACCAGTAACCAACCGGTTTCAAATGATCGAACACATTTGTTATAGACCTGCTATAAATTGCATTAGCGGAGGCCTTGCTTTACGGTGGCATTTAATATATTTCGTAAATTAAAAAAATGTCAGAAAAAATGTATTCTTTTGTATATTAAATAATTTTTTTTTTTGTTATTTAGTTATTTAAAAATTTAGTAATAAATTAAATTAATATTTTATATAACTGGCGTTTATGATCTTAATTGGTTACGGTGTAAACTCTATAGGTTGTGTGTGTTTATGTAAACATAAGCCTGTATGTATATGTATACACATATCTATATATAAATGCGAATATCAATCGGTAAAACCACAAGAGCAATTGAGCGGTTGAGCAGTTACCAGTTTTCGTATTCTTTTTCTTTCATTTACCGGGCAAACAAAAAGAAGCTAACTGTGAGGCCTAGCTGCTGTAAAGCAATTGCAATTGCCGTCAGCAGCTTTGCTTTTTATTATCTCCTCTTTAGATAAATGTCTACCCAAAGTGCTTTTATAGGTGTGTGAATGTGTGTGTGTGTATCTATATAAGAATATATGTCACACATAACTCTACGGTGCGCACAATGCGCTCTTGTAGATGATTATATGATTTATAATATTTTGTAGTTTGTTGGTCGGACGCTATGAATTTTCTCCAATATACTTAAAATTATTGAAGATTTGACCTAAATATGCAATAATTACACATTTCTGTATAGAGAAAACAAAGACCACCCAACCACAGCAATAAAAATGAAGCCTCAAAAAATATTTGTGCTAATTATCCTAGTGGCCCAGTGTACAAGTATTTAGAATAGTAGCTGCATTTAGGGCCACATCGAAATTGCGGGGTATTCCGCATTCCGCCTATTAGGTGATGGCAGCAACTTCAACTTGTCTTTATATAATTCGTCGATGAACTCAAGTGAACAAATGATTCTATCTACCTGCGCTTGGATCTTCATACGATGATTTGATTTCGAACCGATTTCCGGCTAAAGCTTTAAACTTTAAATTAAACAAATCCGCCTGAGTGGCCGAGTAGGCAAGAGTCTCGACTAGTAATTCAATGGTCGTGGGTTCAAACCTCAAGTGCGGTAGAGTTTTTAATAATAAAAATAATAATAATATTAATAAAAAAAATAAATAAATAAATAAAAAGCCGAGAGCCTTAGATGCTAGTGCTTTTAAGACTTTAGTCTTAGAATTTATTCTCTGGCTAAAATTTAGATAATAATAATAATAATAAATTAAACAAGTAAGAAAATTTTATTCGGTCGTGATCGAATCTTTTGACCCATCAATGTTATCCTAAAATAGACAAAAAAAGTAAAAAAGCATAATTTTTATCCTCATATAGAGTGGGAGCATCTGATTTTTTCTAATTTCAAAATAAAGGTTTTTGTCGCATAGCCGTGTGGGCGTTGTAGGCGTGTCCTTGGAAAAGTTTAAACCAATTGGTAGCCGATCTATTCATTGTCGTTAACGGGTGAATATTTACCACAAATAGACAGATAGACAGATGGACAGGCGAACAGACCGACATGTTAAAGTGCATTTCATAGATCAAGATAGATCAAGGTTTTATATCCTTTATGGGGTGTTTGAAGCTTGTTCGTGCGTTTTTTAAGGTAGTGAAAAAAAAATAAATACAATATTGGTTAGGCGTGGTCATGTGTCCAATTTTCATAAGGCCGCTACAATATCGCTCATAGAACATACGTTCAAATTCTTGTAGTTTTTGTTTATCTGCTGAACTTTATAAGTAATGAACGAAAAACCAATTTTTTATTTCTTATGAAAAACAGAGGTGCTCCTTGTTTACGTGTCCTTCGACCGATTTTGCCCATTTTCAATACCAACCTGTGTGCAAGAACTTCCATTCCTTCTGCTGAACTCAACTTTGAAGTTGATAACTTCATTTTTGCGGCCAGGAGAATGTTTACAACAGACATTACACAGACGGACATGCTTAAATCGGTTTAGAATTTGGTGCTGATCAGGGATTTGTATGCTTTGTGGGGTCTCTGAAACTTCCTTCTGGGCGTTGCAAACGTTTCGCAAAGTGAATATACCGCCGATCCTTCGGTGATGGTTAAAAAACTTGTACAATTTGAATTTATTTATAATATAAAAAGCTTAAGATAAGAAATTTTTTACTGATTTTGGATCATTTGATCCATTTAACTGAAATTGGACGACAATGCCAAGGGAGCTTTTGCAGCAGACAGACTAAAGCAATTCCTCTACTAATGTCAAATAGTAACAACAAATGTATTTGCCTCAAGACCAATTTCGAGTACATACATCAATATATTTATATGTAGAAGTTACTCGTTGCTTTATAGTGTTCTTGAGTGTCGTTTCAAGTCGAATACAGACAAACACTACTAACGCCTTACTTCTCCACTACCTTATGCGTAGATCTGTTTAAAAATATTGTTATTGTTATTAATTTAGACGGAGAAATGAATTGTGACGTTAAAGACTTAGCACTAACGTTCAAAGCTATCGGCTTTATTGAAAACTCTACCGGACTTGAGACCAGTACTGTTGAGGAATTAGTTGAGATCCTTTCACTACTCAGCCACTGAGGCAGATCTGATAACAAGTGTTTGGTTTATAAAATTTTCACAAATTTTTAAGCAAAATTTCTGTTCGATGTCCGCTTGTATATATTTTTGATGAATGTACGTCACGGCCAATAAGACAAACAACAACCTTAAGAATATGCTTGAAAAGTTCTTCCCACAAACGAAAGGATATGATTGTGCCAGATTAACTTCAAATGTATAATGAAACCTGCTTTTCTGCGATGAATAGGAAGACCACATAAACGCACAAAAAAAGACCGCACACAAAGAGTTTTGAATGTACAGCCATTTACATGCAATACGACAAAATTTAATGAAGATTCGAGACTTTCTTGTTTGAAATAATAATTATCGTATTGAATTGAAAGATAAGACAGATGGACAGACGAAGGGATATTGGACCAAAGGAAGTTAATTTGTAATTTAGGAGTCGATTCTTTTTTCATGCGCATTAAATTAAAAAATATTTTGATTTGAATAGAAAATAAGATGGAGTCTTTAAAAAGTATATTGTATCGAATCAGATTGATTAGTTCACACGGTACTAGTGTTTACATGTAAAGCCTGTAATGACCGGATATGGATTAAACTGTCACGTGGATGTTCATATGTCTCGCCTCATGGATATCAACAGTTTATGTATGAGTATCCATCCATACACTAGTGTGTGTGTGTGTGTGTGTGTGTGTGTGTATTGTTGTAAAAAAAATTGGTTTATTCACATATTCCTATGGCGATTGCATAAATTGATTATTCTTTTCCTTATTGCGATACTTTTTTTTATCTAAAGTGAAATTTTCATTTCACGTTATGAAAATCTATGAAAGTAATCGACATAAGTTTGATAGGCGTACGTGAATACATGTGAATATAATGTTGAGAAAGATGTTTTCTTGCTAACGAATAATTTGTGTTGATCGTGAGATGAAAAAAAAAAAATTGAAAGAAATTTTTAAAAACTATCCAAATATCGCCCTAAGGCGAACACGAATTGAAGTGAAGTTTGCCTTAAAACAAACCATAACCAAAAATAACACTATCAACGAAAAAAAAGAAAAACACTTTGCATAATTTGAAAATTATGTTAAAATGTTTCAGCACATAAGTTGAATGCTTTAACATGCATATTGATTGCATTTCGACGCTTGAATACAAACAAAGCTTACACAGCAAAGCTATTAAGTGGCAAAAAAAACAACAAATTTTTTTTCTTTTTATAATTTATAAGATAAAGTTTACTCATTCATTTTCGGTAATATTATGATAAAAGCGCTCGTTTATTTATAAAAAAAAAAATTTAAAAAAAAATGAAAAACAACAACAAAAAGCTCTACAGGAAGTTATTATTATATGCGAAAATATCTACTTTTTTGTGTATGCATGACCAACGGCAATAACACCAACTCCAAAAAAAAAAAAAACAATAATAATAAGAAGAAAATTATATTCGGCTATGGCCGGTACTTTTATACCCATCAGCTTTAAAAAAAAGGGGAAAAACTAAATTTCAATACTCTACTCCCGATAGGATGGATGGTCAATCGAATATGCGTAGAAATCTTTATCGCTGTACGGGCAATAAGCAAAAAATTCCTTTTTTTTTTTTTGCTTCTGAAACAGAGATGCTCTCAGTTTACGTGATGGCTGCTGTACGCGTATCTCATCTTTCTATAACAACCTGCGTGTGGCGGCGCCTTCTAAAGTTTCGAGGTCGATATCTTCATTTCTGCGAGCAAAACGATATTTACAATACACAGACGGACAGGCGGACATGCCTAAAACGATTTTTTATTTTTTAATTTACATATCTTTATATATACAAAATTCAGCTATGACCTAGTTTCACCTAAATTGCGCATCCCTTAGGATTAAAATCCTAACCTAGTTAAGCAATTAAAGCAAAGAAGATCTTAAAAAATACTCGCCTAGCTCAACCACACAACCACTCAGCAGCAATTTAGAGTGCACCTCGTGAACATTACTTGGTGTATTAACGGCAGAACGTAGCTCAACAATAAAATCTTTAATTTTAGTTTAAGTATGACGTCGCCAATGTATGGATATTAAAATCGAATTTGTTAATGATCAAGAATATATACATATTATAGCGTCTCTGAAGTTTCCTTCTCGATGTTGCAAATGTTTTGAAAAAGTGATTATATATCCACAACCTTCCGTGTTGGATATAATACAAAAGAAAAAACGAAGAGCTTGTCTTGTACTGCAAGGAATTATATTTTGCTGCTTTCGTTTACTTGCTTGTACTTGCTGATGGGTTGCATGTCTACAGAAGAAAGTTTACATCTTCTCATTGGATATAAATTTGAAAAGGATTCTAAGAGGCAACTTGAGTGTAAAATAATCTATAACATCAGAAGTTCAGAGATCATTCGAGTTCAAAGACTTAACAGAAAATTTTTCTTTTTTACCTCAACACTTTGGTTTTTGTCTTTACGAGACAAGTATCTAATAGAAAAGTGTTTTAATTTTGTTTAACTTATGATTGTGGCACGATTTGGTTATGTCTTCCAATTTGACTTAAATCATTACATAATCTGTACATCACCAGAATTAGTGGTGAGTTGATTTATTGCTTTGTTTAACACTTTAAATAAAACAGGGTCGTTAGTCATCTGTTGTTACTGCACACATGTCAATAGTAATAATAAATAAGGTTAAGTAGATAACAGGGATACTGCTAGTACTGTTAAAAAAGTATTAATTGAATGAAAAGAATATAATCATCTGAGGCGACTGACGTATACTCGTATATGAATCGAAATTTAATTGCTCATCAATTAGCACTTGGCCCAATCAACTTTTTACGCCTGAACTAAATACGATATTAAGCCTAACAGAATAAGGGGACAGACAATGTTATCTCACTACAATATTTTTAGTTGTTACATTTTACAAAATTAATAATTTGTAATAGAAAATTAAAATAAAGTCGTCGCCTAACACCTATGATAGTGTTTGGATAAAATCCATATAAAAATTGTTATTTTTTTTTTCCAAATATACATTTAAATTATATCATATTTTTTATTTTTAATAATTAAATGGCTTTTAAATTATTTATTAAAAAACCCACAAACAATTTTTCTTACTTTACCAACTAACAAAAAAAAAGAAACAAAAAATACAAGAGAACAGTTTCTCTATGACCTTGCATAACTAAATAATTTCAAGGTTTGTTTTCCTATTTTTTTTCCAAGATTGAATTGATAAAAGCAATTATGTGGCAACAACCACATAATTAAATTATTCTCAATTAATGAAAATGCAACTAATTTTATCTTGCACTACACATACACACACAAACACAATATATATATATTTATATATGTATACATATATATACATATATATACATATTTATATACACACACAAACACACGCCATCATGGGGTCCCACATGCTGATAAAATATATAAACGGTAAACTTGACAATAGTGAACAAGTCTATGTACGCATACGTGCGGCCTTGTCTAACCTCAACTTTAAAGCCATTTCCAGTCAATTAGTTGTTTTCTCCATATAGACAAAATGCAGTTGTTAGGAATTTGTCATAAAAGTAAAATGTGATGAGAAAGTAAAAACAACAACAATAACGACAGCTTGATAAACTAATTTGCATAAACAAATCTACAGCAAAACCTATTATTATTAGATTAAACGCATTTGTTGTTGGTTTACATACATAGCTTTCGAAGATAATCATTTCCTATAAAAATTTAATTATAATTTAGCGCAACTTAATTTTATTATAATTATATTTAATAACATCGTTATTAATAAATTTAAAAAGTCAAGTTTTATTGAATATAATTAAGAGATAAAATCTTGATTAATATTTAAAGTAAGCTTTTGTCTATGCGTCTTAAGGAGACAGAGGTATTTCGTAAGCTTCGTACCAAGTTCCGAAGCACGTTTCTTCTGTCCCTAACTTGCACCGATACTTATTAGCGATCCAATAAAGCATAAGCTTTTTGAAGGACGTTAGCCAGTGCTAGTTGTCTTCATACTTGTCCGTATCCCCTCTATTATTCTACGCGCTCATTCATGCAAAGCTCAAAGATCAACTAAGGAGCCAAACCACATCGCTTTCAGACGCACTTTCTAAACAAGCAGAACTCTATGACTAATAATTTATGATGACATGAGTGCCAAGGATTGTCTTTAAGGCTAGTTTGGTAAACGACATTTAGCGGAATTAGTTGTGTTAAATGTGTTGCACGCTCCTCCTCCAACATAACGACACGATCGCGGAGAAATGCTATTGACAGCTACGCTACTGTCAAAGAAAAAAGGATAGCGACGTGCGAAAAGTTTTTATAGAGAGGCTTTCTCTTTGCTATTGCAAATCCCTTTAGCAGCACTGAACTGAAGTGTGCTACCATCCCCATCAGATCCCCCCATCAGACATTCTTTGTTCTGCTTACTGCTTATTTTCATTTTTATATTCATGACCAAAAAGGGAGTTTTAGAGACCACTACACAAAATTTATATATACCCTTGATCAATACCACACTCTAAATCGATGTATGTCCGTTTGTCCGCCTGTCGAATGTTTATTGCAAGCATCCTTCTGGCCATAAATATGCAGTCGACTTTAAATTTGGCAGAAACGTTGGAAGTTCTTGCGCACAGGCTGGTATTGAGAATGAGCCAATCAGTGGAAGGACACGCCCACAGCGCTATGTAAACCAGGGACATCTCTGTTTTTCACAAGAAATGAAAAATTTGTTTTTTGCTCATTACGCATAAACTTCAGCAGATAAACAACAACTACAAGAATTTCAACGTATTTTCTATGAGCGATGCTGTAGTAGTTGGGGCAAATGACCACTGCTATTCAATATTGTAGCGTATCAAAATTTAATTTTCTTTTCACTAATTTTATAAAGCGCAGAGACAACCCCCGTAAAGTATACAAATTCCTGCTCAGTTTCGAATGCGGAATGCATCTCAACGTTTCCTTCGGTTCATCTGTCCATCTTTCCGTCTGCCCAACTGTGCGCTTAAGCAGATAATCTCAAAAACCAATATGGCTTTGGACATGGAACTTATATTCTATCGCAAAGATGGACACAACAATGTGTAGCTAATACAAGCAATGCTTGGAAAGAAATGTTTTTCATTCACTCTCATGCATATTTGATATCAAAGACCGTTGTTTTGCCGGTTGCTTGGACAAGATTGTAAAAGGAGTTTAGAAAAAGAAGCTGATATGTTAACTATACGGTAAATGAAGGCATGACCTTATACTATGAGGTTGCATTCCTACCAAATCTAATGGGAATTATTTAGAATCGCCTTTGCTGTTGTCGTGATACTTGGTTTGATCACGTGCTTCAATGACTCATACACAGATACAGTCTAACAGTCTATTGCGAATTCAACTTGACTTACCCAGTTTTTACTAATATTCTGTCTTTATTTTCTGTATTTTCTTTTCTTGCTGCTAGCACAAGATTTAATTTGAATTTTAATCCAATTCTTGCACTAAATCGCAATACAAAGATTTCGAGTTCTTGCATATCGTGTAAGGAATTTATTTTTGGGTCATAAAGCGCTAATAGTTGACCAACAGTGCATGCAGTGAAAAGAACCAGGCGGACGGAATGCCATTTATGATCGTATCGGTGACGACAATTAATTCTATAACTGCCGTTTAAATACGTGTTCAATTTTTCCGACTTAATAACTCATTCGTAACACGTTTCGAATTGAAGTCAAAAAAAATGTAGCTAAACATTTTTGAAAATCGATAAAATACATTAACATTAATTTGTCAGATCAGTTGAGATAACTAGACAAACAACCAGAGGCTGTGCGAGCAAATAAGCAAGTAACATTAACAGTAAGTATGTAAGTAACAGAATGTATGAAAAACAATTACATGCGGTAATCAGCCAATCAGTGAATCAGTTCAGTTATTACTTCAATTATAACTGATATCATATCAAAAAACATACATACATACATACATACATACATGCACACATACAACATAGAAAGATTATTGAAACTAATGAGTAAAAAAAAATTTCAGTTTTTCTTTCTTTTCACGATATTTTACAACAATTAAGTGAATTGAAAATAAAATATATTTTTTTTAGAAAAAATTAAATTTTTTTTCTTTTGAATAAAATTTATTGCAATCAATTCGGTTAATTTGAAAATTTACAAAGCAAAAAAATGCAATAATAAGATTTGTATTTGAATATATTTTCTAACACCGTAGAAAACATTACGCTAACGATATTCATTCATATGCATATAGATATGTGTTTATGTTGCTTTAGTATGCTTACAGAAAATAATGAAAATTTATGTTGCAGCATAATAAAGTGTGGCAAGGAAATTATCAACACATCAGTGGACATGTTAACTTGTACGCACGCATACATGTATACATAAAACGTATATACATAAAACACATACATAAAATATGGTAACAATTGTAGCCGGCAACTAAGGTAAGTAATCAAGCAGGCAATAAATGTTTGATGCCATTCACTACCGAAACGTTTTTATGAAACCAATTATTGTGGAAATGCAATCGCCTTTGCGACAAAAAGCAACCAAATCAGTGTAAAATCCATGCAAACATACATACTATTATCGACTTATATGGTTATGTGCGCAAGTGGTCGCACGTTTGAAATATATACGCGAACGTCCGCTCTTTAGTTAACTTTTAAGCTTTCAGATAATAAACGGAGCTACTGGCTGATAGAGCAAAGTTAACGTAAGCTAAGCCAAAAATAATGTAAACAAATGCTGACAGATACGAAAGCTACTAGGCGTCTACCTTAGGACGAATTTTAAAGACTCTTCACTGCGACTTTTTTTCTATTGGCAAATTCGACAGTGACGAGTTATGTCCTAAGCACAGGGTCCCTGTCAAATAAAAAAAAATAAAATCTTTCACAATAGTCTTTAAGATCTCTATTAATGAAAACGCTACAATTTCTCAGAGCCATCGAAGTATATGTTTCTTATTGAATTATGACCTCGCATTAGCCGAGAAGAACCGCACAAAGTGAGCTTTCTATATATAGCTGTATAACTTAGGTTAGGTTTCTTGAAAGTATTTCATACCATTCTGCGGTAGTTATGACGGATTTGTAAGATAAGAAACAATGATTAAGGTCTGTCCATACAAACATTTTCAAATATTAACTAGGAAGGAATAATAACGTTACACTTTTTACTTTCTGTGTGCCACCTGTTCAGCTTAACACGTAACTTCTACTATCGATGAAGGTTTGGGTGACCTACTATTGTATGATGTCGGTGGTATACCTTCGCTGCATACAATCCACCCATCCATCAGCGATATTTTGAAATCGTTTGTTTTTAGTAGAAGTATTGTACATTAACGTTGTCCGTATTCCTCTAGTTTTGATTTATCTGGTTTTTGTCGCGCATTCTTAAAAACTAATCTGAGAAATCGTGAGAAGATATTTATGTAGGAAAAACTTTACTCTCCTCTCTATTTATGTTATTAACTAATTTTGCAATATTTTTGCAGAATTATTAAACAGAAACAGGTCGATGGACGGACGGATAGAGATTATGTTATTATAATAAAAGTTTTGCCGAACATATATGAGTGAACGCTTTTTTCGATTTTTTTTTTTTTTGACGAAGAGAATGACAGATGGATGGATAATACTAATGAACCATTGCTGGGGAGAATCTTAGATTAGAAGAAATTAGCGGCACGTCGAATAAGGACGAGAAAGGATTTTGAAAACTTTTAAAATTTTAACAGAGATTAAGTTAACTGTTAGCGAAGAGAGATTTTTGCGGAGACAGATAGATATTGAAAGGATTTCGCTATCATTATTCGAGATGTTACAACCGCAATAAAAAAGTAAGTATACCCTTACTCTTTAGGGGTTTGGTATAAAACATTTCTGTGGTCGAGTATAAAAATAATAAACATGTTGTTATAACAACAACAACAACAACAACAGCAGTAATAATAATAATAAAAAATCAACAAGAGCAACATTTTTCTATAACAAACTGTGAACAAACATTAAGCATGTGCTGCATGCTTAAATAGCTTGAAAATGGAGAAGTCATCAAACACGCACGCACGCACGCACCACACAAAAACAATAACAATAATAGCAGCAACAACAACAACAACGACAACAACAACAACAATAGTAACAACGAATTGTGTACCGGCAATAAAGCAACAAATACCTCTCGGTCATCATATCGTATAACATTGCGCAAGCCAAGCACGTTGCCACTAATATGTGAATTTTGTTACATTTGCTTGCGCTTGGTTTGCTATTGATTTGATGTTCGCTGTCGCTGTTACTGTTGCTGTTGATGTTAATGTTAATGTTGTTTACTTTGCAACTTTTTAATGCGAATTGTAAATGAAATTGAAATGAATTGATGTGAATTTTGTACATATTAGCGTATGGTTTACTTTCATTATGCTAATCGGGTGTGTATGTATGCATGTATATATGTATGTACACAAAGTGCAATAGATAAAAAAATAAAAAGACCTGTTAACTCTTAAGCTTTTGTGTGCATTTGTGTGCATTTATATATCAGCTCGACATCAATAAAATTCATAAATAAAACTGCTCTCACCACAAACTAATACGTTTTCCTTAAAAACAATTATGTAAACGCAGATGAATTGCCATTTCAACTAATTCAATTTGTTTTATTGAATTATTTAAAAGAAAAAAAAAAGAAAAAAAGGAAAAAATTTATTCACTTATTGTGTGAGGCCTCAACAACAGTTCACAAAAACAACAAATAGTTGTTTGTTAGCTGCTGCTGCTGACGTTTAATGTACTTTTTATAGCGTTGCATTTGTGTGTGGGCTTTGAAATAAACAAAAACAAAAAAAAAAAAAAAGATGAAGAAAACATATTCAGTCAGCCTGCAAGCAGATAGCAAGTTACTGATGCTGCTGCCTTAATAGTTTATAGCGATTTTTTTTTTTCTTCGGTTTAAATAAAATATGTTTGCGACATTAAATTGTTTCTTTGTGTTTCTATTATTTGTTTATTCTATCTAACGGGTGATATTTTTATTGTATCTGCATGATATTCGCATTATGTGCCCACAAAAGCTATGATCTGCAAAAGGTAATAAAACAACAAAGTTAGTTAAGCTCATCTCTTGTACGATTGTCTCAAAAAAAAAAGGTTAAGTAAGGAGCGTTTTGTCATAACTTTCAATTATTTTTGTTTTTTTTTATAGATTGTATAGAAAAAAAAAAGAAAAAAAAAATAAATGTTTCCAAATTTAAGTGGTTTTCTTGCCTCGCAATAAGCTTATGTCACATTAAAAATGAAAACAAACAAAGATTGAGGTTAAAACGCAGAAATATGCGCGCAGCGACGTGTCGCACATATCGTATTTCAATGGAGCCCATCAAAAAGTCTTCAATGCCGGCGAGCAATAGCATAAGCAGGTTATCGTTTCGATCGACTTTTTTAGAACCCATCTATCCCTTATTTTAACCTGTGAATTCTATATCAATCGAATCAGTTTGTGAGTTTTAATGGCGAGAAGACTGAGGAAGACCGTTCTGTTCGTCTTTCGCAGAGTGACTTTACCCAGTTTTACTTCACAAATTGCCTATATATTGGATCAGGGTCCAAATATATTTTTGTTCGTTGTTTTGTCTCATTTTTATATAACAATTATTGTCAGTTACAGAGACTTTGCATTGATTATAGATTCACGCATGTCTGTCGCTGTTTACTTCACTGCATATGAATCGAGTTACCTTGAAGTGGAGAAGAAAAGTTTTGAATGGCTTCTTGGATTCGATCGATTTTTTTTTGAAAATTTTCTAATATCAGTAAAAATACGAGAGAAGTGAACGTTTTAAGCGACTTCCTAAGAATATATATAAAACTTTTATATAAGTCCAAGGGACTGGGAGACGACCTGCCTATTAAGAGAAAATAAAATTTTGAACGCCCTTTACTGAGAGAAAAGAAATCACAATTTAGAGTGATGTTCCAAGTACGTTTACTGCTCAAAATTTTCATATACAAGCTTGGAAGACGTTCTGTGAATGTCAAGAAGAACGACGGGAAGCTGACGTTCTGTCCAAGGAATATCTCTTCCTTGTTTTGCCTTCATTCTTCTATGAGAGTCCTACAGGCGTCCTCTTGAGGGCAGAAGGAGAGAAAGGAAGATATACACGGAAGGACATAGAGAAGATGCGGAAGAGATGGGGGCGACAAGGAGGGGGGCAAATTGAGAGAGAGAGAGAGAGAGAGAGCGAAAGAGTGAATGAGAGAGTGAGAAAGACAGTGGGGAAAAGCGAGGGAAAGAAAGAGAAAAGCGGAAGAAGAATAAATAATTGTAAGCAGAGTGGCGCCTATTTATCTCAGATTTTCTTCACAATCCTAGCCTCTTTGCTAGACATGCGCGGAGAAAAGACGAATAAGAATTCCCTCCAAATCCCTAGATATAGCCCATGTTTATGCTAACCAACCCATTCTGCAGAATTTTCTATTTGATTCTAAGCTTATATGAAGAGAAATCACGACACTGGTTAAACTAACTTTTTTGCCTTACAGTGTCCAGATATCAAATAAATTTTTATGCGAAGGAGAACAAGCAAGGCTCCGACACTTTCTATAGCAGTTGAGACAATGTATGGAGTAAAAGTAGGTTTGTCTAGCTCTTTAACGAAAACGCCGCGCAACACAATATTGGGGCACATCCGTTCTCTAACCTACTCCCCTACAATGGAACAATCTACTTACTCTTGTCTTTCCCGCTGTTTAACATGTTGCCAGTTTCAAGTCAAATGTACACAAACACTACTCACCTTCTGTATCCTTCGTCTGCCTACAATCCCCCCGTGAAGACCAATATGCATTTATGCGTAAGTGACGTCCCCTAAATCCTTTGTCAAATATTAATAACAATAATAAAAATTATTATTTAATAAAAAAAAAATACAGTCTCTTAAAGAAAACTAAAATAATAATAAAAAGTATTTGACAATTCGTCGTTCAAGACTAAAGCAAATGCGAAATGTGTTGCTTCAACCAGAATACGTATTAAGAAACTTGACACGTTTTTAAACTTCACAACAAGACATTGATCAAAAAAAACGATAGGCAACGAAAACATAATTCATGTGTAGTTGATTGTTAAGAAAAAATAAACATCAAATATTAAAGGAATCTGAAAACGAAAAAAAATATGTGTATATGTATGAATATATATGAATATATATGAATAAATAACAGTAGCTGCTTAAAATTGAATGACTGATCGCTTCCGTAAATGTCAATCAAGTGCAACAATATTCAAATTTTGTTAACGAACAGGCACGTCTTCCAATTCGCTTTGAAATGAAAAGATATAAACAAACAAGAGTCACAAAAAAGAAAAACAAAAAAAAAATCAACACTCAACACAGTCAAAGCGTTAGATAAGCAATGTTATAAATGACATATGTATGCTGATGGATGTGTAAGGATTCAGGCCAACCGAAAACATAAACAAACCGTTCGCACACATCAAGCACACATTTTAGCGTTGGCAAACGGTTGACTACAACAATAAAACCGCGCTCTTGCTTGCCTCACCTCGCATTATTTGAGAAGTAAAAATAAGGAAGTCGATGTAAAAAAATTATAAGCAATCAACATAGGGTTTGAGAATGGAAAATAATAAAGAAATCAACACATGAATATAATCAAGAAATATATGAAAAAAATAAGAAAGCATAAGAAAATCAATGTAAGAACAAGTAAAAACTCTACTGTGACCCATCCTGCCCTATCGTACAGGTAGGTATTCACATAATGATTTTTCAAACCGTGACATTCACCCTGGGGCCAAAACAGGTCAGTATATCAAACTTCACTAAAGTATCTCAAAAATTGACACCTGTAGGTCGAAGATAAAAACAGAAGACGGACGGACAAGCTTAGTTCAAAAATTGCCTTCTGTAGATCGAAGATAAAAACAGAAGACGGACGGACAAAATTAGTTCAAATATTGCCTTCTGTAGATCGAAGATAAGAACAGAAGACGGACGGACAAGCTTAGTTGAAAAATTGCCATCTGTAGATCGAAGATAAGAACAGAAGACGGACGGACGAGCTTAGTTCGACAAGGAATGATCTTTTCGGTATAGGGCTCATCTCTCAAGCAATGCATGGCATTGTACATATCCTCGCAAACGAAATATCGCCTTATACTTTTGTTTGGTAGTATTGGGAAGAACAAAAAGAAAACAATTGAGCAAAAGATTTGCTCAAATCTAAGAATACTAAGCGAAGATATTGAGAAATAAAATCCCTTTTTCATGTCCGTAATGTTGATGGACATTAAAAGGTAATCTAATCGGGCAAGGCCAAGTATTAGATGCCCTATACCCTATACCACTTCGCCTACCACAAATATTTAGTCGTTTTGGCAATAATAGAGCAAAAATTACACATCATTATCATGCAAAGATATACTTTTCACGAAAGGCCACATATTGCAGAATGGCCCAAACACACACACACATGACGAGATCTAAATTTTGTAAACTTAATTTATTTCCTAAAAACTTTATCAATTTTCAGTTTTCCTCATAAAAAACCAGAAATTAAACTTTCTTTCCTTGCTTTTGCATGATAAATCCTATATATGTTACGAGTCTAAAAAGTAGACTTATATGATCCAAATTAATTACAGTTAATTTTTTTTTGCTAAATTGGTACTATGGAGCAATTTTCATCATAAAGCATTAATAAATTGAGCCTTTTTGGCACATAAGGGTTTAAATTTCATGAGAATACTTACACGCGGTGGTATCCAAAGAACAGACCTAAGTAATACAAATTCGGTAACTGTTCGGTGCTATTATGAACCAATTGTCACCATGAAATATTGAAATAAAGTCTTTTTAGCCATGGAAAGATTCAAGTTTGCCTCAGCCAAGCCAAATTTTTCATATCAACTTTGAATGTCGAAGAACTACTACTCAGTGAGCTTTGTCAAAAAATTTGGAAATTTGCAACTATTTTCCATAAAATCACTTTTCAAAATAAGGCCATATATGGGCGGTGATCGAAAAAGTGGACTGAATCAAATTTCATGAGAATATTTCAAAAAATGCGACTTGCAGCTTTAACACAAATATATATGGACAGACAACAGACGGACAGACAAGCTTCGATTAGATTCCGAAAATGGTGTTCCTATATATCCTATACTTGTGGTGTAGGGTGTAATAATATTAAATAAATTGTCTTTATTTCTTGTTCTTGCTTTTTCTTTGTTCTTTACGCTTTGTTATCTACTACTTTATATGAAAATCTTAAGAAAATTTGATAATCCCGACGATGAAAAATTTTTAGATGCGTGCAGTGTTCACATTCACCTTGTTTGCCACGTCTAATATGCGCATACATTTTTCCTTATCTGTCCCTTTTCGATCTAAGCAATAAATGGAAGCTAAAGCCAACGAGTTCTTGTTTCGTGGAAAGTTAACCTTAATTGTGTTCCGTGAACTAATTGGGCAAGCATTCAATTTTAGCTCCATTTGCATAGTTTTAGGACAAGTTTTTTTTTTAACACTTAAAACAAAAAATATTTACAACACATTGTCACAATTAATTGACATTTGTCTGCTCGGATGAAAAAAAAACTAAATAAAAAGTAACGAACGTGCATAGTAAAAATTTCCTTTTTTGTAATAATTAATTTTCAATTATCATTAAAGAAAAAAGAGAGAGAAACGTTCGTTTAACGAGCCTAATGAGTGTATTAGAAAAACGTAATTATCGTTAAAGTAATAATTTCTTACATAAATAAATAAATGAAAAAAAAAAATATATAAAAATTTCTATACAACTTGCGGTCGGTTACAAGGCATTAGGCAGCAGCATTTATTGTTTGTTGAAAAATCAAGGAAAATGAAAGTTTTTCCTATGAACGTATGTTGAAAGTAAATATTGCTTGAAAAATGCGGCAATAAAACTTATAAATATTTACAGTAAGACCTGAAATGATGAAATTTTTCTTCATTTCAATAATTGCGGGCCTTATTTCTATCTTTCTATCTATCTATCTCTCTCTCGCTCTCTCTCTCTCTCTCTCTCTCTCTCTCTCTCTCTGTCAATACGAAAGACCTATTACGGCGGACCTATTGTTCACTAAAAACTTTGAAGATCTAAAGAATATTGTTAGAGAAGGCCTTTCAGTGCAAAAATTTTGAATATCTACAAGTTTACCAAATGCAAAGAAATTGTAATTGGTTTGAAAAGCAGTTTGCGTTTCATTCTCATCCGAGCGTTAATCGGTCAATTGAAGCCGTTATTATTCTGAACTTTTACTTGGCTTCAATCATTCCTGCCTGATAAGTGAATTCGAAGTAGTTGGATCTCGTATAGGATGCACATTATTGATAGCAATTATGGTATAGGGTATATTGAGTGTGTGCGGACGTACAAAACAGAAAATTTGAAAATATCCCAAAGGACTCGCCTGCAACGCCCCAACGAAAACTGTAAACACTTTCCTTTCCGTGTTTTTTGCTTGCTAATCATAAAGTATACCGCATACACGATATAAAATTCCACTTTTATTCTGCAAATAGAAAAAATTAGCCTCGCCCACCAATATTATAGAGTGTGAAAATGTAGCTCTCCTCCTTTTTTTCGGAACATATATATAATTTTCTTTCTCTTTTTTCGTCGCCTATTACTGACGTCCATTTTCTACGTTAATTTGATGATATAAATAAAACTGAAAAAAGTTTAAAAGATTGACTGGCTCAAGTGTGGTCTGCAAGTTATTAAAAGAATGCTTTCATTGCATATAGCGATTACCGTCGACCGTTATTTACTTCCAAGAAAAGAAAAATAATTTGGAAATATTGACTACTTTACGTGATGTTGTTTGTGTTTGCTTAGCACATTTTCTTCCATTTTTTTTCTTAATGTTCTTTCAAAGCCTACTAAGCTAAGCACCGCGAAGAGACACGTCACTCTTAAGTTTATTGCGATATTGTTTCGAAATTTTTCATTTCGCTTTCTATTTCTTATCAAGATAGTCGACTTCGTGAAAAATATTGGGAGATTAAAAGAAAATGAATTTTCCTTTAAATTTTTCTCATATATTTTTTATTCAATTTAATGATATTTGGAAACGGAAAGGAAGAAAGTTTCAAAATATATAAATAAAATAATTTTCCGGTGTAGTCGAAAAGGAACTTAAGATTTACAAGGACTTTCCAACGAGTAATTGCTTTTGTGCTTTGTTTGTGCGGTCTGCCTCCAAGTTTTCCAAAATTGGTCATAAATCCTTAGAATTCTCATTCTTAGATTTGAACGGACTGAAGAATTGAATGAGAATCTGATTATAAGACGGAGCCCGGCTCTAAATGGAGAAAGAGCCCCAACTATTACCCACCTAGCAACGATGTAAATTTACCTTAACAAAGCTTGACAAAACGAGTTTCATTGAGGAAATTATTGGCTCCAAATTTGTACAGACTCACTCCACTTGGTGCCGGTGCTTAATAAAAAAGCACTTAAAAGTAACACCAAAATGTGGTTAGAAGGGACAACCGGTTCGTTCGAGTGTTGGAAAACTTATATATGGAATTGTAGCGGGTGAGTTTCAACATAAAGTTGTTCTAGGTGTTGTTCTTATCTTTTTTTGTTTTCCTTCGGATAGGAATTTAAAGTGGCTACTCTGCGTATGGAGAAGTCTCTTCTACGATCTGTAAAGGCCCCTTTATTGGAATTCGTTTTATGAACGAAGACAATAGAAGCAAAATCTCTTACAGATGAGAAATAACTCTATATACACAAAGTGTATATATTGTGTGCTATGGCACTACAATCAATCGGCGTACAAGACGTACCAACAATTTTGGGTATTAATTTTGTTCTTAAGGCTGAATTTTTCAGGAAAAGGTACAAAAACTAAAGATGTAGAATCCTTCATTCGATGATAATAAGAATACATTTGCAGCGGCCAAGTTGCTAGGGTTATACATTTATAACGATCTTACCGCTTATAAATTTTTCAGGAACAATTTTAATTATTTGGTAAGAGAGTTGTCTTTTTGTTTGGAAATTCGGGCAAAGATTCCTTTTTTTCAACTTTTTTCAGTTATTTCATGATGTCATGCCATCCAAATGAACGGAGAATTGACCTCCGCAATATTCTTTCTATATTTAACACGCGGTCTTCCAGAGTTTCGCGTAATATTTTCATCCCGTAAGTAGGATTTTTGTTTAAGATCCTCGTCGTAGCATATTCGGATGCATGCATCAGAAAATGTATTTTGGATCTCTTCTTCTAGTTCACGCACTAAGAGCGTAAGAGCCCTACTAAAACGGAATATTGCACTGGATGCGGGGTTGAAATTGTCCGCATCTATTGTTTTCGAGTACTTAACAAATTTCAAGAAGATTCTCTTTGAAGATCATAGCGAGTTCCTTCTGCATTATTGGCGTAGTCAACTGCGATAAATTTACGTACTTTGAAAATAACGAACTCATTCAATGCGATACCATATTTAAGCTTTGCATCACCCATCAAAACCGGCTGTCCCCTTGCAATAATTATCGGGAATACTTTCTCAACTTATGGCATGACATGTGCATGTCTTTTTTCTACTGATTGGAGAGTGGTTTAAAGGGTAACGTGATACTTTTGTCAAGCCTTACAACTTTACAAAGTAAGTTACCTTTCGGTGTACTAAACGGATAAGGCTTTTTCTACTTTTACTTACTTTCCCTCTCCATCTTACGATCAGATTTTCGCGGGGGTTCACCAAGATGCAAATCTCTCCGGAGATATCGAATCGGAAAGTGACGGATCAAAATGTAAGATCTGTAGCGAGCAAGAAAGTTTACAAGGGTCGAAATGTCTGCCGACTGCATGGAAATTATGAAGATATGTATGTAAGTAAAATACAAGAATTTTTTAACTGAATTTGAATTTTTTTTTTCCTCCTAGCACACGTTCTTATAGCAAAGGGGATTCCATTGGTAGCCAAAAATGATTTTCACTTTTATTTTTTATTTAAAAATTATTCATTTACGTGCAATTAAACATTTACAAATTTGAAGGTGATTGTTGTAATGCAAAAATGAAAAGGAAAAAAAAGAGCATAAAGAAAAAAAAAACCAAAAATGCGTTAATTTTAAATTTGTCAAACCTGTTGAGAGAGAATTAATGATGGTGATAAACGAAACCAACCATGGCAATCAGGCTGGCTGCATATAACGGCTGAGGCTGACTTTTGTGACAGCTATGACTAAGTGTCAATATTGACTGCAATGACAGCCTTCATACGTTATAGATTTTTGCGTTTGCCAACAACGGCTGGCTTGGTTTGATATGGTTCGACAAATCCAACGCACACACACACACACACTAACAACTAACCACTATTTGGCCGAATTCCTTTATTTTTTTACTTCAACACGATGCTGTCTGTAGTAGTAGTAGTAGTAGTAGTAGCAGTATTATGTTCATGCACGTGTGGGTATTTTTGTTAAATTATCACACAATAGTTTTTGAACAGAAAAAATTAATAAAATTTTTGAAAAGCGGTGTTGGAAGCGCTAACCTTAATTTATACATAAATTGGCCGTGAAACTATTTAAGTATTTTGTTATGTGTGAAGAAAAAAAAAAAAGAAAAATTGACAAAAGATTTGAAAAAGACATTATTGTAAAAATCAAGGGCTTCTGCCTGTTTTGAGGGATAAAAAAATTGATTTACTCATATTATTCTCCTTTTTGTAGTACATTATCTACTAAACTAAAGAAGAGTTTTTGAGTTTTTCTCTTCTTTTTTGGTTTGCTAAGCGAAGGAAGTTCAAGTTTTAATTTTACTCAATGAAACAAAACTGGGAATAAATTTTTTAAATGCACGATCGAATCCGTACATCACTGATCCTTTCCTTCTTTTATACTCTACCTACCATTTGTGTGGATGTGCACAATAACACCGATCGATTCGGAAAGTGATTCTGTCTTGTCTGTCGGTGTGTCCGCATGTCCTCCTCTTCGCAATTTTATGACATTTTGATCAAATTTGTCCCAAGGGTAAACGCTACAATACGCGCACTATTTTCTCTATCACTTCCCATACAACTGTAGGGTACACTATGTTCCGCTACAGCGTCCTTTAGTTTTTATTCTAGAGTAGTAAGAAGAGCAATATAATAGAAATAATTTTGCTGTATAGTGCTTTACTTCCTTGTTATCAAAGTTAATCGCATTTAAAAAAGCGCTTATGCCCTTTTTTAGTCGTCTTTCCATTTGCAATAAAAACCTCGAAGAGAAATGTTTTTGCGGTGTATAGATGTGCAACAGGCGCATGCGCAGCGTTTATACCATTTTTGTAAAATTAGACGTTAGACCAACAATTTGGTCTTAAGTCACATGCAGACCACTTTATTGCATTAAGGCCAAGTGATTTCTTATTGTTATTGTTATTGTTTTTTTGCTAACGCAATGAAAACTGGAAGAACCATATTAAGGCGGCGTAAGGTTGAGTTTCTCTAAGAATATTATACAACTAGTGCCATAAATAAACCTGCATCTGTACAAATAAGGCGATATATACAGATGCGTAAAAGAAAAAAGAAAAGTATTATTTAAAAAAAAAAAGAAAAGGAGGAAAAGGAAAGAAAATGAACTTTTTTTTTAAACGACATAACTGTTGCAACTATTACCGCTCTCTTCATTGAAAGATTAGTTAGATCTTTCTTAAATGCGGAAAAGTTATCATATTTGCTCTCACAATTAAAATCTTGACCTCGTTGATCGTTTCCCTGAAATCTAATTAGTTGCTATTAATAATTAAGGATAAAACTAGTTTTATATGCACTCAAGGGAACCCGGGATAGCAGGAATACAATTATTTTTAGATGTAAAGTATGCGGTCAGCGGAGTTGACACCTATTAGGGATTTTGTATAATATCACGCCCTGTTACTCATCTATTTCAACGTCAGTCATATATGTACACGTCAGACGTATGGACGGATGTCCAGAAAATCTTTTTGTTTTCGTTATGTGATAAAAGGGGCGACAAAAATTGTACACTTTTACCGCATTTCATTTTGTCACCTTAACGATAGAGAACAAACACAGGTCTAAGTCGGTTCTGAATGTTATTAAAAACACAAAAAAAAAAAAACTCACGTCCTCTGATAATGGATAATATCAAAATTAATTTCCTGCTTATCACTATTGAAAATGTTATGTAAGTTACTCTAATATGGAAGCTTGAGGAGTACACGATTCATGTACTCCTTAATTTATTGACATTTTAAGGAAGTATTATATAGAGAATGTTGAGCACAAAGTTCATATGAAAGATAACTGGCGCCCTACTTGATAAGCCTTCGAACTATGAAAATCTATAGCGACTATTTATTTTTTTGCACCCATTTAGCCCTTTGTCACAAATTTACTTTATTGGCAATTGCTTGCTTGCTTGCTTGCATATGCATGCACAGCTATTACAAAAGCAATATTAATGCCAACAACAATTTATGTGACTGCTATTGTCGTGTTTTAAAATTTTTGCACTTTTTTTTTTCGATACCAATAGCTATCTAAACACAATCTGTTATGCCATCTATACGGCAATTCCTGTTAAGATGTTTATCAATATAATCCGGGTTAACGAATATCATATATATACACTACACACACGCACACAAATATATACGAAATTGTCGTGTTCACGTATGCTTTTATTAAGAAATTGTAAGCGAAGCCATGCATTGAGTAAAGCTCTTTAAAGGATTAAATCAATTTAAAGTTAGATAACAGGGAGAGAAAAATTGCCAAGAAAAAAAAAAGAAAAAAAAACGGAGACACAAAAATTGGAATTGAATTTAATTTTGGCGCCACTTCAACTAATGTAAATAAAGTTAATACAAGTTAAATGATTATTATCCCAACAATAATTTCCTGTTACTTACTCATTTAAAAAATTATTTTAGAAATATGTATTTTTTCTTTTTTTAGAAACCTAATGAAAATAATTAGTTTTCCTATAGGACTTGCAGTTGAGTAAGATTGCAGTTCTATTAGTTGCTGGCTATGTTTAAGTGAGAAAGTGAAAAATTTTTATTCGATCTGCAGCACCTTTTCTATGTCGACTGCCTTTCAGTAATAAATGCGTAAGCAGTTTTTTGATGTTATCATGCGACTTATTGTTGGTCGAATTCAGAGCATTTTTCATTACAAGTAAGGAGAAGAGGAGAAGAATTTTGTATTAGCTATCGGAGTTTAGTTATCTTTTGACCACGACCTAGAGGAGTAGGGCTGAGTGCATCACGTAGCTGAATCAACGAAAATCTCAGATAAGATAAGATCAGTGATAGCTCCCTAACTTTCCTTCTTTCTATTTTCGTTTTTATTATGCCCACTAGTAGCCCTTTATTTATTTTAATATTTTTTATAATGAAATCCTACACCACTTGTAGTACTGCGGTGTTTTAGGCTGGTGCGTATGTATGCAATACCTAGAAGGGCTTGAGAAAGACCCATTTTCAATTATACCGATCGATTCGGAATCCCTTTCTGAAATATGTCTGGCCGCATGTTCTTGCTTGCTTTTTTTGTGCGTTCAACCTTACAGGCCGCAAACTTTTGATACGCTGATGTATTTTGGCCCCACGAGTGGGGCAGTAGAAGATGGTTCGCACTTTTGCCATATAACGCTTTATTTTGAAAAGTCTTTAGCTGAATAACTGTAGGATGGTGTAGAGTATTTTGTTGTACGCCATGACCCATTGTATGTTATAACCCGCTAATAGGTTGAATCACAATCATTTTGTAAAAAAATTTTTAAATATTCAGAAGCAAACATCAGATACTCTAGAAAGTTGTAAATGCATTCGCGATCCTTAACAATTTTTGAATCGATTTCATTAGATCTTTCTGTCTGTCCATCTGTGTAAAACGTTCTTCTCGAGGCAGAAAAATAAAATCGGTGAAGAGGAAAAATGAAATTGGTGAAGACATTCGAGGTCGCCAGGCTGTCATTGAAATGGATGAAATCGCTCAACGAACACGTCCACAATACAAAATAAACTATAAACACAAATATGTTTTCAAAAACCAAAGAATTGAGTTTTTTGCTTACTACTGATAGGATAGGGATTTCCTCTTATATGTATCCTATTGATGGGGAAAATAGAGAAAATGAGTTGCGTCCACCCAAAATTGTGGAAGACCTTTAATTTTTTTGGTATAAAGATGATGGGTATGAAAAATTCGATTACAACCAAATATAATTTTCAGACTTGATTTGTTTGTTTTCGTGCGATACAAATTAACGATATTTATTTATAAATAAGACGGTATTTCACACAACAAAGTTGTGCAGCTTATTTTATATATGGCCGCAAGCGCAGATGCACTTATTTATTCATAATGGAATTTGCTTTTGAATGCTATTCTTAAATAGACCAATAATGAAAACTAACATTAACGTAAACATAAACTTATTGTTTTTTTTTTTTTTCTTTATTTATATTTAAACATAATAATTATCAAGTGTCTCCGCCGTATGTTATACGGTAAAGGGAAAGTTAAACATACTTTAAACCTTATTTTATTGCAACTTAATAGCTGGAGTACACAAATGTAACACAATCGCATCTACATTTATGAACATGTGACTTGACAAAATTGTTTTTTTTTCTTTCACAATTTATGTGGTACTTACATAAACTTTCACTGACGCATGAAAATTGAAAATTAACTTTTTTACTATTTTCTTTCTTTCTTTCTATTTTTGCTTTTTTTTTTCTAATAAGTTTTATAGAGCGTGGATAATTGTATAGCAACAAGTCACAATTATTTCTATTTTTTTTTTGTTTTTTTTACCTTCAGATTTGCAAATGACTTACTTGCATAGTTGAAGAAATTAAATAATTGGGAAAAAAATTCCTTTAATTTATTGCGCTTAGAAATTTTAAAGTTAAATGATTAGCTTCACTTAGTATATGGAATGCGTGCTATACCGTACTTACAGAATTTACTTCAAGTCTCGCGAACCTTTTTTTAATTTTCGCTTTGAGTAAGAAATATATGAAAAAATTTTTTTTTTTTTAAATTCAATTTCATGCCATCATCAATATTACCTTCAAAACTAATTTGACCAATAACCTCAATTAAATTGTATTTATTGACTGCAGTTGGCTACAGTGTCAGTTAATTGTCTTGCGAACTACATGGAAAGTCATTTTATTCATTTTTTTTGTTTTGTTTTTTTTTTTCAATCTCCATGGCACTGCATTTGATGAAAAAGAAAAGTACAACATTTACCATGAGATAGTAGGAGTACCAATGATTGTGTAGCGAGCAAGTATACACAACAAGTGCTGCTGGTGTGATAATGTCGTTCACTTTTAATTAATTGAGTTCAAAAAGTTGAAAATTTTACGAAAAAATTTAATAAAAATCAATTCGCAAGTTATGTCATCGATTCAGATTTTGTGTTTATAATAAATGCGCATAAAATTTTTGTCATCATCACGCACGAGTGCAAATCAGTCGGTATAAGGGAATAGCTGCTGCTTATAATTGAATTGAATTGCACTGAAGAGCAAACTGCTCACATTGCCTTATAGGGAGTCTTTTCATATTCTCGGGAACGGAAGTGTTCTGGTAAGTAGCAAATCGCTTAGGTCATTTAAATATTAATTCCTTTGCCTATTCAATTCGATTGCAAGCATGGTATTCTAATTCATTTAGTTTTCTGCAACATATTCCAAAATTGGCGCGTTGTCTACCTCGCGGAAACTTTATTCTGATATTTTGATTCGACTGAATGTTTGTTAAATTCTCATGTCGCCTTTCATTCTCGGCCATTAATACACTTTGAAACATAACCAAGTAGACTGATGGCAATGAAATTTACCGCAAAAACAACTGTTCAAAGCTGCCGCCAATGGAAGCAAAGGGGCTTGTAAGTGGAGGAAGGGGAAGATATTAAATAATATTAAAAGTGTTAAGGAAGGGGTTAATCTAGTCCTACCACGTATTCCACTGCATCTTAGAAAACTTCAGGTTTACGCCACGAGGCAAACAACTTAACTTCAATTTAGGTTCGAATATTCCGGAGTTAAGGGGTGTTAGAGAAAGTTGGCTCAAATATGTCAAAGAAAACGTAAAGAAGAAGAAAATGTGATGACATTAGAAATGGAATCCGAAGGAAAAAAGAAAATTGTTCAGATGACATTAACTACCAACATTGACAGCAAACAAGCACTGGGCAATTGGAGGGACCTATAGCAAAGCTCGCTGTTTCTTGAAAAATCTCATGGAAACGTTAAAACTATTGGACTGAAATGTGCTGATCTTGATCATCAACTAATACTAATAATAGTTTGCTAGACGGTTTCTTTTCTGATGATCATGTAGTTATCAGTACTTTTTCTGATTGTCATGTGTTTTATTTGCTGGTTTATAGCTTTATGAAGATGCCAAACTATGAATCTCTTCGCGGGAAAGGAAAAAGATTAGATTTAATTGCTATATCGATACTGTATTCAATTTCCTCTTAGGACAATGGACAAAAATAGTAATTAATGCTTCAATTCAATCGCATCAATTTCTTATAACAAAGCAATATCTTTAACGAAAAAACATTCAAATGGAAATTTCCAAACGTTTAAACCCGTTAAAGCAACACTTTGTGGCTTACTCTCAAATATATTCAATGCATGCATTATCTACTATAGAGACGTATAGACATATACAGAGGATTTCATTGTTTTATTTTACATTTATTCCATTCTATATCATCTCTTTTCTATACTTATTTTATTCTGAACGAATCTCAACTACTTTTACCTACGTTTTTGGGGGTACTCGCATCGTAGATCTACTGAATCCTACGTCTATTCTACTCAACATGGATATTATTGACTCTAGTCTGCTCTTTTCCTGTCTGCAACTATCTCGGGCCCACATTCACACTAGTCTTCATCTGCTTTAGTCCGCGTCTATTCTATTTTGCATCTTTTTTTGCTTACTCTAGTCCACTGGTTTCTGATCTACTCTCCTCTAGCCAGTATCTCCTACGTTTACTCTAGTCTGCACTAGTTACTCTAGTGTTCATCTTAACCTAATCTGCAGCTAGTCTAATCTGGAATTACTTCTTCTCTACTCTAGGACTATTTTATGTGCACTAGTCTACCTACTCTAGTCTAGTTTACATCCATATGAAGAGTCGAGAAGGTAAAAATCACGACTACTAACTCAGGGTTCGTTTGTTCAAATCTCAAGTGTGGTGTATTTTACTTTTGTTTTAGCTATGATGAGTGCGATTAGATGGGTATCTTCCTATCTCTTTCTTCACTTCTTTCTGAGACTAACAGAGGACGTTTCATTCTAGTCTACATTCTTTTCAGTATCGCAGTCTACATTCTCAGCAGTATAGTTTACACCTATTTCACATTTTTCATAGTAGGTCTCCAAGCCATCTATTCTATTGTGCATCTATTCCGGAGAGCGGAACTATGGAATCCGCAATGAGTGAACATGGATGTGCCGAAATCCTCACCTTCTCGTGGTGCTCCCTATAAACATTGACTGTTGCTTTTATTGCTCTCGATTTTGAGAGTCGCACAGTCAATGGCAAAGAAGGGTTTAAGGTTTGCTATCTATAATCTGGCGACGGGTTTTTCTCTTGGAAGTCTAAGGGGTGTATCGGAAGAGAGCTCTCTTCTCTAAAGAAAAGAGAGCATTTTTCCTCTCCCTTTTGGTTCTCTTTTATCGAGGCATGATGGCCTTCGAAGCATTATTTCCTCGACAAAGGATTGTGCTTGGCTGCACTTTCGGGACGTGTGGAGAGTCCAGAGGCAAGAGTGGCTACAGTTGCGTACAGTAAGGGAACGGATAGGGGGAAAGCTGTTTAGCATGGTGTAAATTCTGCATGAGCGATAAGCGTTGAAATTTAATAGCTGCCCACGGGGGTCAGGTTTCCCAAAAGTAGGATTGTTCCTGATAGAAAAATGCACCCATCTGACTGTCGGGAGAATGCCTTCTTACCTGACTGCTTGAGTGAGGCTTGCGGGGAATATCGTGGGCGGCTGTAGTTACCCAGAAGTTTTGTGGAGAACTATCTAAAAGGTGTTTAGATAGACCTTGACGCAAACCAGTAAGCGAGAACCTCTTGCCTCAGCGTAATAAGACCTCCTTCAATGGAGATTATCCAACAGGGGGGTCCTGAGTTGAAGTAGGTAATCTGGCGATGGTTCTAGGGAACTCGTCTGATTAAGGCTTCATATCAGGTGCGGACGTTAAGCCTCGATAAGGGATCTGCTTTAGCTTTTCTTATATAACTACTTTAGCCGAAATTTACTCTGCAGAAAGAGAGGGAGAGAGAAAGGGAAAGGGAGAGAGAGAGGGAGGGAGAGAGAGACAGAAGAGTCTGCATAACTTTCAAGCCTTCTACGCTTCTAACATATTCTACTCCAGTTTACGTCTACTTTTCTTAGTCTATATGGATTCTATTAGATTTTAAATCTATACCTTCACATTCAACCTTATCTATCTATCAGAGATCTAACTTATTCGATTGCATGATTACGTCTATTCTTGCTTATTCTATCCCTTCCAATCGCCTTAAATGATAGGCACCCAAGATTCGGCCTAAAGTGAATATAATTTTCGTACTTGTGGTTAAGCTGTTTTTTTTTTTTTTATTCTCTGCCTGAAAAATTAGAATTATTAATAATTCACAATAAATGTATAGAATTTGCATAAAAAACAATTTATTATTATATAAATAAAAAAAAAAAAACAAAAAATCGTTCATTGCAGACAATAGATTGAGAGATAAATAAAACAAGATCTAGGCCTGTTTAGAATTCATGGAGCATTCGTTTGTGTTGACCAACGCGTGTACACGCATTGCATATTAAATTTTGCATTTAATTCTGCTAAACGCTCGCTCATAAACGCTCAGAAACGAAACATCTCCGACGAGAATATATGTTCGCATTCATATATATATATATATATATATCTTTGAAAATAGTTGAACTTGAACTTAAACTACTATTTGTTCCTCTCTCATAAACTCAATTATAAACATGAGCATGACACTTGAAGCGTATTTATGAACGCGCAAGGGGCATACATCACACATAGACATACCACAAACCTAACTTTACCTCTTAGTTATTATATTCATTGGCGCTTAATGAAGGTATCATTTTAGTTGACATTTAAAACATGACATGTAATTTTTTCTTAATACAAAAAACAACAATTCTTTAACATACGTATTTTTTGATTTCAGTTTTTTGTCTCGTGACTATTATTTAAAATTTTTTTTCTTTCATTAAAATTCTTTCAGTTTTCCTACAATGGTTACATTCAATGGTTGATATGTAACGAACAGGTTTACAATAAATATTAGTCATTAGTTAGGTTAGTCCAACGTTAGATTTAAGACAGAACATTCATTTTGAGTTAGGGAGTGCTGTGTGCATAAAGCGTAAAAACATTATCAGACTTTTCGAATCGGTTATAATCGTGATTTTTGATAAACCTGAAGTTTCCTAACAACTTTTGAGAAGGTTAAGCATACCTTTCCATTCTTTACACATAAAACTTTTTGCATCGAACTCTTGTGAACAGATTTCATCTACCATTATACGTCAAAAGCGAAACGGATTAACTAGAACGAGATAGACGATTATTGAGAGAAAGTAAGCGAAAGGCCTAGTGAAAGAAGTGATCGACTTGAAAGCGCATTAGAGAACTTTGAAAACATATGCAGACATTTCCGTGAGATTGAGTTTCACTTTCTTCTTTAATGAGAATTGCTTTTCACATTTAATTCCCGAGATTCACTTTCAATTCTCAATTCGTAAGATTTGCGTGCACTTTGTAATCGGCAAAATTCTCTTACTAGAACTTCCTATTTATGCTTTTTCTTTCTTTTTTCCCCGCTGTTCGTGGGACAAGGTGCCGGCCATAAAGAAGAAGTGAAGAAAAGAAGTGACATAGGGGGTTGGCCGGAACTTACTGGGTGTATGTGTCTAATCGGTAGGTATTATATACCTTTACCTGATGCACACTCACAGTAGCGACAATGAAAGGATACTCTACTTTCTTTAATTGACGTGTTAGTCGCTGTTCTTACCTACTCGGCTAGTCTTGCGGATCAAAGTTGAGCTTGCATGTATTGTGTATATTTTTTTGGTAGATTGGTACGACTGTTTTAGACAGGTGACGCAATTTTCGAGACACGTGTCGGCGATGTTGTTTTTTGGTCCACATACAGCACAATATTCACTAGATTGCTAACTTGTTTCCGGGTCATAAGCATAAAACGTAAGTATAGATCCAAGCGTTCATAGATCAGTACCACGACGTTGTTTTCCAAATAAATTCGAAACATTTGGAACACGCGAGACAAGCCCCCAAATCATTCTTCAAAAGTATTTGCATGAATCATTTTGATATACGAACAATACGCACAAGATCTCTTCGAGTCAATCCAAAATTGGCAAACAAGTACAACATCTTTTATTGAGTGATAGGTTTCTCAAAGCCGCTCGCCTTCGACTACATCAGGATCCCAATTAAACCATTTTTTCTCACTTAAAAACTTGTCAGCGTAAAACTTTTGCAAAAAGTTTAATTTTTTCATCGCTGACAACGACTGTACTATTACTAAGCCAACGGGAAGCGTGTCTCTGAACTTATATCGGCTCTTTGCAACAGATACACATCGATATCATAGCGCGGGTATTTTAAGGAAAACCAACTCTCATCACTTTTCGTCCAGAGGAGCAGTACAGTTCATGGTGCCATGGTATGCGTATCTGCATGTGTTATAAAATTTTCTTTACTAGACGTAGAAAAACGTAAACATCTTTAATTTACTTCATGCGAGGTTTTTGGAGCTCATAATCCTCTTCTTCTTTCCATAGGACGCTCTTAAGATAATCATTGCATTAAAATTAAAGGGGCATTCACTTATTTCGTACGTTAGGTTAGGTCATTATGGCATCGAGTTTGATTTTTTTATGCTTTGTTTACGTTTATTAAAATTTTTTAGTGACAGCTTGCGCGTTATATTGGCGCGTTTGTTCGCGCATCGCGGTACATGTATTTTCTTTCTAGCAAATTATATTTTATTGAAAAGCTTGTATACATACATTCGATTTTACGATCGGTTAGTAATTTTCTTAAAAAATTTAATTTGTTTATTTACTTGAACATTTTGTATATTTTTGTAAAATTATTTATACTCACGGAAATGTATCGCTTTTGGAATGAATTCCGCTATTATTTGTGTGTGCGGATTGGTACAAAGAGCACCGTTGCAATTGCTCACCAAAAACGTACCATGTAATGCATACAAGGGAGAAAATATATATATATATATATATTTACTGTCAGTATAAGTATCGCTATCCCTGTGTCGAAACCAAACTCGAAGCTTCCAAGTTTTTTGTAGATATAAAAATTTGGCGCAAAATATTTCATCATTTTTCTTAAGCTATACCTGAAAATCTGAAAAGTTGGTCCGTAGGTCCAATCACGCAATTACCAAGAAACTTGTACGTTTTCAACTGGCCTACACAATTTTATCGCAAGCAATAACAGGATCAACACAAGATAAGAAATTAAACCAATACCTTAAAAGGATAACATTAGTCCTTTAATTTCCTTTTTATTTTAAAATTCATCGAAGATATTGCACTTTACCCACTTCTCAAAGGGGTTAAATTTCGCGAAATTTATACATATATTCCAATGGGCTGTCGTAAGTATTTGACCGCATCTTCGCAAATATTAAGAGATTAGCGCACTCCACATGGATTCAGGTTTGAACTAAGCACTGACTAAAAGCTGAAAGCTTATCAATACATCCGTTAAATATCGTTCCAAAGTCCAGTTAACTCAACACCAAAGACCATTTAACCATAAAATTTTCATTTAATAGACACTGCACTGTTTTCGTTGAATTGTCCCTGACGACGGTTCACTTTCATCTAATGCGGTCTTATTCATCGTAAAAAGTGTAGCGTACGTTCAATTTTATAAAACCAAGGACCAAAAGAAATCGTTGATTAAATTTCCGTTAAGAAAAATTCAATGAAAACTTTTATGCCTCATACTCGTCATAACATGTCATAAATACGTCAAAATATTTGATTATTTTCATTATTAATATTATTATTAGCTTAGTCTAAAGTCTTGAAGCACCAGCAAACTCTATTGCAGCTTTTATTTTCAATTTTTTCTATCAACACATATCACTCTCACTGTTTATGAAAGTTGCGTAAGTCAATATTTCCCCAAAAAAAAAGAAGGCATTAATTTAATGACACGAATCAATGCATTTTACTGTTATCTCTCCATCTCAAAATAAAACCACTACAGTGGGCCGCAACCCACTGTTAAGTAGCCTACAGCACCCTACACTTATTGATATAACGACTTCTCAAAAAATTTAGAGTCTTTTTGTTGAATATAAGAATACGATGTGACCGGACGGACAAACAAGCTTTATAAAGAAGGGAGGTTCGCTTGGTGTTGCACACATCTTCGCAAACTTATGATACTTTCAAACTAAGCAAATCCTTTGCTTATGCTTTGCTTATGCTTTAGAGAGATCCAAAAAGAAAAAAAAAATAAGAAAACGCAAACCAAGCAACCATCACGAACAACGTCATCATAGTTACCCGCGTGCCAATGCTTGCTATATGTCATATTTAATCCATTACGTTTCTATTACATAATAAAGAAATTTGTTTGGTTTTTACATAAATTAAGAATTTATGTTATATTTTATTAATATGTAATGTTGTGCATTAACACATACATAACCATAATTTTCTAAAATATTTATTGCATTGCGTTCAATTAGCTGATGCAACAAACGAATCTAGCAAAACAAGTTGTCACTCGCCGGTCTTACTTACTATTTGCATAACGACGTTCGCAACCGCACCTAGTTGGGAATTGTTTTCTAATTATTTATTACTATTTATAAGGGAGAGAGAAAGAGAAAGAGAAAGAGCGAAAGAGAGAGAGAGAGAGAGAGAGAGAGATAGCAGTTACACACTACCTGAATCTCTGTCAACATTAACTGAAACAAATGACAAACAGACACATAAACATTATTTTTGTAACATTTTAGAAACTCCACTCCACTCCACTCCACTCCAATATTTATGTAAAGTTATTTATTAACAAAATCGAATTCGGGTGTATGTATGCATTGTATGTATGTAATTGAAACGTCACTTTAATATAAGTCTCACTGTCCATCAATTGTCGGTCGTTTTGTTAACGTTTGACATAAACACATATCAGCAACAACTTCTACTGTATGTATATATAAATAAATATACATACAGTACAAGTGCAAGTGAATAGGTTTTTTCAACTATTGTTAGTTAGCACAATCTACTGCCGAATAGTTGTAGTAGTGTCAACATTGTTTACTAAGATTTGTTTTGTTGTCTAAACTGTAGGTTTTGCAGGCAACACAACACAACACAACCAATCAACCAACCAACCAACGCATTTTTTATTTTTTTTTTTGGTGAATTATCACAAAACGTTTCGTGAATCGTAATTCCTCTCTGTCAAGTAAATCTTTTCTTTCTTCAGACCCACCGTTTGGGTGGATTGATGGCTGCCCTGCACTTAAAATATGTGCTGAAAATACAAATCACGACTAATGTGACAGTTTGATGTTTAACCTATTTAGGCAGATTAATAAAATAGACAAAATATGTAACAAATTCTTTCTTTTCTCATTCAGTCAGTTGATTGGTTGGGTGGGTGTAGTTTTCGCTTCCAATTTGCTTACCATAACGACACAGTTGCCATTGCAATTAATACTAATTTCAATAAACTTGAAAAGATTTATAAATGTTTCGCGGTGTGCATTATTGGGTTGGCAAAAACATTTTCTCATCTACTAAGAAACATCTCCGGTATAAATTGAACGAAAAGCGTATATGTCTCACCTTATAAAACAAGTTTTTGGGAAAGTATCGACCAATATATAAATGACGTAATTCATATATATATATATATTATATGGATTTCTCTATGTGATTTACATGAGTACATTATCGCGAAGGCTTATCCCCACGGTCGCCGATGGCACATGATGTGTGAAAACACACACCCAGCGCCCCGAGATTAATTACCTCCCCATACCCGAGGCATGTTCGTTGACGCGGCGGTAATTACTCCCCGAGCGCGAGCGGGAATACATATATGAACGTATCCCTCTTCTGGTGAAAGCGTGACCCTATCGAAAACCTTTGCTTTTCGAGTAAAGAGGCCCATGCGTAGCCGAAACACCTTGATAAGAGAAGAAAGATGGACTGGGATCATTTGACTAGGTGCCGATACATCAAAGCACCCCACCTAAGGAAACCGTAACAAGCAGCTGCTCTCAGCGCACCCACTGTCTCACGAGTAGACGGGCAGATTACAGCCAAATCCATCATTCGCCCTTCATTTATTATATGGAGTCTAAGTATTGGGATCGATGTTGAACCATTATGACCACAAATAATCGCCGCTATGGGGTTCACTTGCTGCCGATTAAAACATCAGGAACACAGACAGTTAAGGAATCATAAAAATGAAAAAGAAAATGTTCGGTCTTATAATCTGGCTCCGCAAATTTCCGCGATTTTCTAATTAAATGCAAACGCCCATTAGGAACCAAGTTATTTTAAAGGCAATAATCACATGTGATCGGAAGTAGTTGAGCCTGTAGATAGTAGTAGAGAAGTCCATCCATGTGCACGATACTAAATTTCGTGGGGTCGAAAGGATTTCCCATATAAAACGCAATAAGAACGCAGATGTGTCCAGACGGCAATTACATTCGTCTGCGTGTCCTTTGAAAAGTTTAGGTCAACTCCAATTTCTTTTGCAAATTCGCAGGTGATATCTTCATTTTCGCTAACGGCACAATGTTTACCACAAATACTACACTGTTGCGCAGACAGACATATGGACAGACGAACAGGCGGACAAGTTTAGGTGCATTTCAAATTTGAAACTGGCCAAGAATTTATATGCTTTGTGGGGTTTTTGAAGCTTGTTTCTGTCCCTGTCAAAGGTATTGAAGAAAAAATTGAAATTTGATGCACTATAATATAGGGTAGGCGGGGTCGACTTCTTTCATTTTTGTACAAGTGCTACAGGATCCCGCATAGAATATGCATTCACATTTTTGTCGGTTATAGTTTATGAGTGATGGGCAAAAAACCAATTTTTCATTCCGTTTCAAAAACAGAGAAGTTCTCAGTTTGCGTGGCACTGTGGGAGTGTGCTTCAATCGATTTAGCCCAATTTCAATACCAACTTGCGTTCTTGATTTTCCAATATTTCTACCAAAATTTGAAGTTGATAGCTTGATTTTTGCGGCCAGGAGACATAACAAAGGCGAAAACCCGGACGGACGGACACGCTTAAATCGATTTAGCATTTAATGCTAATCAAGAATATATATATATATACTTAGTGGCAAACGTTTTAACAAAGTGAACATACACACCATATCCTTTGGTGATGGATGCAAAAAAGAATATGACCGATACTACGGAGTCAGCTAAGTTTCGAATGATTATTCCTCAGAATAAAAGTCAACTTCGTTTGGTTGTATTAAAGAAGAAATGCTTGAAAATGCAAGTCAATTTTAAAAAGATTTATAAAATGATTCTTAATCTTAAGAATTGCCCTACATTTTAAATCGATCAAGACAAGATCATCGAATAACAGAAAAATCTTAAAAATTACATAACAAAATTTTGCGAAAAAGTAATAAATGAATAATTTTGAAATTCTTAACAGCTCAACACCATGCTCAGGCAATGCCTTTTTATTAGGTGTGACAGATAGAAGATATATATGATCGATTTGAGAAAAAAAAACCTTGCTCGTCGGCTTATTTAGAAAACGAGCTCTTAGACAGAATGTCATCTTTGTTGGTTGGCTTGGCTTGTCTGAAGCAAAGCTAACGCCCATAAACACATTAATAATTATGAGTTGAAAAACAAGGTAAATTAGTTTTGAAATGACATTTTTCTTCTTCTTCTTCTTTATAAAAAAAAAAAAAAAAAGCAATAAGGAAACATTTTGTATACATATTCTTATGCTAATGTTGTTATTGAGAAGATATTCTTAAGAAGAAAACGAGAAAAACGTTAAAAAAATAAAAGAAAAAAAAAGGAAAAAAACTAAATTAGAAATGTATCCCATCCCTGTCTTTGAATGTATACAGTATATCCGACCGTGACACCGTTTGTAGGCTTTACTTCTTTAAATTATTCTTAAGCGCATAAAGACGATAATTTCAAATAAATTACATGAAAGACGCCCACGGCTTCCAGGGAAGGAAGTCTCAGAGATGAGATATAGATCCCTTTGCGCAGATAATGAATAAAACATATTAAAATGCATTTTTATTTATTTTTTTGTTTATGTTTACATTTTCTCTAACCCACAACAACATTATTATCTCTTCTCTCTGCATGTCTCTCTTGCTTTAGCTCCTTTTCTCTTGCTTGTGTGTCGCATATGTATGTGAAACATCTTCTCGTCGAAGAACAGTTATTGTAGTAATGCGGTCCGATGATGTACAACAAAACATCGATAACACAACATATCATTATTTTAATTTGACATTTGACTGCGATCGTTTGTCTATTTGTTTGTAAAGTACATATATACATATGTACATATATGTATGCTAACAATAATTTCAATCGCTGCGAAATCGTGCGAAACGTGGCAAGCGAAAGGAGACAACAAAAAAATAAAAAGCTTAAAAGCTGTCCGCATTTATAGATTTCATTGATGTATGTATCATCGTTGTTCGTTCATCGTACAACTGCAACATATGAAAATTAATTTGATTGCATGTTAAATTAATTTTAAAAATTACATTTCTCTTTGAAGTTTTCACCAGCAAGAATAGCATTAGCAACAGCAACAACAACAATAGCAGCATTCACATTAGCAACAGCAGCAGCGGCAGTAACAACAATAATAACTTTGCAGGCATTAGGACAAACATTGGACCCATTGTTAGGTCTTGAACACTGCATGTGGCAGCAAAAAACGTGAAAGAAACAAAAACAAAACAAAACAAAAAAAAAAGAGAAAAATTGCAAACTCGTAAACTGTTCGAATGTAGACAGAATGTTGAGTCAAAGAAACAATTATGTTTATGCAAACAGCAACAACAGCAATATCAGCAACGACATAGTACTTTAACTCGAAAGAAGAACGAGTAGAAGAAAGACACACAAAGAGATGACTTTTGAACTGTAACCATCAAAATACCGAAAAAAAGTGCATGTACTTACTGCCTATGTGTGCGGGTTGCAATGGAAGATGGAAGAGAGCGAGGCGATAATGGAAAGATAGACAGACAGCAGCAAAAAGAGAAGAAAGAAAAAAAACAAAACAAAAAAAAAATAGAAGTTTTCTGCCAACCCACAAAAACATAAAAATGTTGCTGTTTCTGCCGTTGTAAAGTTGTTGAGTTGATCATGACAAACACATGCACACACGAATAGTAACAGAGACATACACACGCACGTGTATATATATATATATATATGTATACACTAATTCTTATGGTACTGTAGCAGCAGTAAAAATAAACATTGAACTGTACCGCAAACACAAACATCTGCGCGCAAGTCACTGTTTGTCTTTAACGAGAAATTTTTCTTCAAAGGTTACCACTGTCCTGGTGGTGATGGCGTTGCTTGCTTTTTGCGGCAATATTGTAGATTGTTTACGGAGATACCGCAAAGAATTTTTACAATACGAAAAACAAATGAAAAGAAATGAAACGATACAAAAAGAAACAAGCGAACAAACATACACATATTTACATATATACGTATATATAAATAAAGTATATATAAGTAAGTAAGTAAGTAAGTAAGTAAGTAAGTAACCAACACTAACATGGTTTCTTGGACCTCAATATAAAATATTTTTCTGTTATGTTGCACGAAGAGAGATCAATGACTTTAACTTCAACACAACAAACAAAGTTGTCAGAGAGCTTAAGTTTATACCACGATGATGATGATGATGATCGTGATCGTCATCGTCATCGTCATCGTCAGCGTCACCGTCATCATCATCATCGTCATCATCATCATCATCATCATCACCATGATCATTATCATCAACATCATCGTCATCGTCGTCGTCGTCATTGTAATCGTCAGCTTAAAGAGCTTACAGAAAGATTGTGTCCTCCTTCTTAAATTTAAAACTTAACCCATAAAACTGTTAAATGGATACATGCGCGGTGTTTGCTTTGAAAGATCCAAAGCACTTCACTTCGGTTTCCGGTAAAACCAAAAAAAAAAAAAAAACCAGACGATTTGATCAAATGTTTATTTTTTCAAGCCTGCCATCTAAACTAAGCTAAGCATGAAACAAGACATTGGATCGCATTTTAATTTTCTCTAACTCAAAGTCACAAGTTTTGCAAAGTAAAGGCTTTTTTTTCTATGATAATTTACATATTAATTAAAACTTAAGGCAAGTAGGAGTGCAAGTGAGTCTCCGTCGTTTTCTCTTAAAAATTAAAAATTTATTGTGAAAAAACGGTGCATTACGTGTTATTCAAAGTAGTGTCCACCATGAGTCATTGCTGTTTTCCGTCTTTCTGACAGTATTCGGATACCAAGTCGCAAGAACTCTTCAGCTTTTAAGGTTATTCATGAATTTACCACAATTATCTTCATTTGAAGTAAAGCGCCGCTCTTACACAGGCCATGAGCCATCGATCGGAACAAATAATAATCGGAAGGGACAATGCCCGGTGAATGCGGCCGAATAGGTAGATGTTCCCAAGTATGTCTTGATCGGCGCGAATTTCTTGTCTTCGTACACTTTCGGCCTTCCACTGCCTACACTTTCGTCTTCCACGTCAAAACCACCGTTTTTAAACGTTTGACACGGCTCATGGCAGGTGCTCTCACTTTTACAAGTCATTGATGCGCTTCAGTTGCAGATTGCTTCAAATTAGAGGAGTAAATGAAAAGTTGCCTCAAATGCTGTTTATTCGCACAGAAGAGTCATGTGATGGTGATACGGAGGTACTGATACTTCAAGGTTGTGCTGTTACTGGATAACGACTCTTACGATATTAGGTTTTACATCTGGCAACTTCAACAACATTTTTCGGTGGGACCACCTTTTTTTCAAGCTACGAAAACCTATGAACATATTTTCCCTTTTCTTATCATTCAGCATTGAAATACATTTCTTAGCGAATCGAGGCCATTTCCAAAATGTCCTTGGAACTGATCTCAGTTGTTGTGACCGCTAGAGCTGAAACTAATCGTGGAAGCATGGAAGGGCTGACTTCGGTACGAGGTATTACAACCAGAAAAATTTTACATTTAAGGGACTTACTTTGAAGGATACGGAACGGAACGACGCCATTATATATAAAAATTCTTTTAAAGGAAACATTTTGGATGAACTTTGTAATGATAAATGCGTCATGACGAAACTAAAAGGAAACATTTCTTGTGTATACGAATATCTTTTATATTAACTAATAACTATAGCTAATGCGAACAATTTTTATAATTACTGACAGTGTTTGCGTAAACACAATCGACGATTTATAAGCGAACATTAATTAACAAACGTGTCGATTAGAAAATGTTTCCAATTTCAACGCCTCAGTTATTATTGCGGTTCAATTGCATATCAAGAGTGAACAAAATGATTGTCTACTTGAAATTAATTCAATTTAGTGTAATGAACGACTAAATTGGGTTGAGAAAAGAAAACGCTGTCGTCATCAATAAAAAATTTTGAAAAGGAAACATTCACTTAAACTGTTTTATTCTCTTTCCCGATCGAACAATGAAAAATCCAAGATTTATTTTAAGGAACTTAGATCAAGCAAGGTTAAGTTAAGACTAACGGAAACATTATAAACTGGCAAGGTCGACCCTTAACTATCCTGCACTACTTCGGCTAATACAATTTTTCATTTATTTTTCCCAAAAAGGCGAAATGCCTTATTACTCTTCTTCTATTGTTTCCCCTTAAAGCATCAAATATTAGGTTTTGTTGTCATATAAAAGGGTTGAGAACTTTTATATGGAGTGAGATCAAAAAATTGGACGTACATCGTCGAAATTAGGTGAAGAATTTTCATTGCAAGGCTTTCATTGCTTTTCTTCGGGATCCCTTGTATGGATTGAAGTACAAATAATTTACATATACGATCGAAATTTTTTTATCTCATCAGTTCTCACTATGAAATATTAAATATGGAACCTTTTTACTATTCATCTAGGGACTGTTATATAGGAGAGGCTTTAAAAAATGGACGCATCCCATTCAAATTTTTCTTAGATTGCTTAGAGATGTTTGTTGAGAAATTTTGAAAATTTTAAATTTTGTTCATAAAACGATCTTTTATCAAATTAAAGCATTATAGGTAGAGTGAACCGATCTAACCGATCAGCAATAGAGTTTCACTTTGAGCCTTGAAAACAAACTGAAAACAACTCAAAAATTGCAACCTTCAGGTTAAACACAAAACTACATGGCCAGACAGGTGGACGGAAAAACTAAACCTGACACAGATACCTGATATCGAAGTATGTGAGATTCCATCTCAAGTCCTTCCTTGCATAAATTTGCAGCACAGTTAGAGAATATATGACATTGATGTCATCACGATTGTCCAGAGTTTGGTAGGGGGAAAATTTTAATTTAGAAAACGGAAAGATTTAATCCACCAAAACAATGTACATAATAATTCATTAATAAGAAACTGTTGCGATTATATTGCACAAAATCATTAATATTTTCCGACACACCCTGTACGTTGGTTAACGAACATAGATGCAACGTCTTTGCCTTTTGCCCAACATTCTTTTGCGTTGAACGACCTAGAATGAGTTTGTAAGACGACCTGCAAAGTAAGACAATACAACAACAACAAAAAATAAAAGGAATGAAGCATTTTTGCATATACGTATATGTATATATAGCATGTAGTTTGATATTTACAGATTTTGCAAACGTTTGAAATCAATCAAAAAAAAAGTGAAAAAATTTTTTTTTTTTTGGAGGAAACAATTCTGCGTTACGAGCTCTCATTAATTTATGCCTTAAACGCAAGATGCTGATGAAAGGCAAAAACTCAGTTCATTGATGTAATAAAAAAAAAGAAGAAGAAAGAAGAAAAGAAAAGAAAAAAAAAATTGAGAAAATTAACTAAAAATACAATAACAACAAGCCACTGAGGTATCTTTTACATTTATAGGCAGCACAACTCGTGCCACAAGCCATATACCAGGCAAATAAATCAACAATAACAGCAGCAACAACACCAATCTCGCAGCCTCAATAAACACTAAGTTTAACAATTAGAAGATCAAAACAGTCTAAAGAAAACTAACACGTTAGTGAGTGCGCAATTGTAACACCCAACCGATTGAGTATCGATTTTATTCCGGATCACATGTGCATATGCATAAACAGCTACCCAAACGACTCCTGCATACATGCATATGCATGTGCATGTGCATGTGCATGTTCATACACTTTTATTTACTTGAAGTTGTTGTATTTCTGTTTTTTTTTTTTTTTTTTTGCTTTTTCTAATTCCATTACTTACTTCACTTGGAATCAAAACAATTATAAATAAATTGATGTGTGTGCAGTAACGCGCAAAAGATATGCAATTAGCACAGATTTCATATGAAATAAATAAAAAAAAAAAAAAATAGGAAAAAATTATATTTATGTTAATAACATGCTGCTAATGCTGTTTATCTTGCGAGAATCGAGTGCAGTGTTTTTCTAAAATTATATATACATATGTATATACATGTACATGTACATATACACCGCCAAAAAAAAAAAAAAAAACAACAGATAAAGTTAATCTTTTTCTGTCCACGAAGTTGAGAACTTCACCTTTGCTATGTAAACTTGCAAGCGTTCTAAGCATTCGAAGAATTGTAACTTTCTGCTGCTATCTTGTTTTTCTTACTACGTGCTACTTGGCTTCAATGTGTGTATGTGATAGCAATTAACGAAGCTATAAAAATATATTAAAATTCAATTTCTTGTAAAGTGTGAACGAAACGAAATGATTTTCTTAAAGAAAGAAACATTTCTTCTTCTCCTTATGCACCATATATATGTATATATGTATATATACACTTGATTTATGCAAAAGGTTGCTATTAAAATTTTAATATCATATATTTTCCATTTTAATAGACACGTTAAGGGGCGCATTAAATTTGTTAAACGTTTGTAATGTTTAGCCTCTAGCTTCATTAACTATAATCATAAAATTCTGCATGACATGTATGTGTCCATACATTCGTCCGCAGACTTCATGATTACGCGTTCAAGCAAACACTAGCTTGAGCTTACAGTTTTTCTTTGCTTTTGACACTCATCAGAGCTAAATTGATCTGTAAGCTTGCCATGACAGGTCTCTAAGCATTTCTTTGTCGGATCCATAGATTATTCCAATTTCAGAAAAAACATACTTGATTTTACAGTTTTTCTTCCTTTAAGCAAAGTAAGTAGTGACTAAGTTCGCCTTGTATTGAGCATATTTTGAGCTACCATCCTATGTCATGACTGACCATGCCCACCAAAATACGTAAATTCCTTCATATTTTCATCTTCTATAACAATGACTATGATTCTAGTTACCAACTCAGTTATCAATGTTGCCTAAGTTTCCTAATAATGAGTAAAATTCACCCGTTTTTGTAGATCTGTCTGCTGGCGATTATCGAAAAGATTCACAAGAACCAGCAGAACATGCCGGGGAAAAAGCATTAACTGACTTGTGAAGGAGTGAAAGAGTATACAAGTACACAAGTTACAGTATTAATGACGATTAGTTGAAAAATTCTATCCGCATCCTCGTGGATGTCTATGTATAATTCTATTATGGCCATCCTTACAAAGCGTTGCTAATTTTAAAATAAATTCAATGTCAATTTTTGTATGTCCCTGGAGGGGTATTTTTTGTTTTGTTTTGCACTCGCAGGCCTAGGTTTACAAATCAGGTAAAGCCTAGCAAAAAAGTTCGGCGTCCATCCTTTCGGAACTATGATTACAACCTTAGAACTCTATTTAGAATATCAAGTCCAGCCTTCAAAATCATTTTTGCGCATGTCCGACGGCTACATTTAAAGATCAAATAAAGGCGGTTTTTAGGTTCATCACTAATTAATAAAAATTCAATAACTACTAAGCGTTATTTAGTGATACTTATGTGTACGTTCGTGTGCTTTTTTTTGACTAATTATACTACTACACGCTTTCATATATTGTTCAGCTATCGTTTACTTCCACTTGCATAGCCTATTACTCTGGCCATACTGTCCTGCATTTAAATTACCTTTGTTTTCAACCAAACGATTAAATAAGTAGTGGGTATCAACAAAATTGGATTCAGAATATAATTTACTTCTAATATACATTTTTTTTTTTTTTAATAGCATTTTTAATAATAACTCCATAAATGCTTTTAATAATACGTAATTATTGTTTGCTCTAATTGCATATATGTATATATATCAGCTTTGAAAATTGTAAATAAGTAGAACAATAGAGAGAATGCAGCACAGTGCAAGATTTCATTCAAAAAATTTAATACCATTTCGAAAGCGAAGGTCATAAATTGAAAATTTTCTTGGAAAACATTTTTATAGTTTTACTACTACTACGATAACGGACAGATGTTCGTAACAGACACACCATAATAAAATCTAATAAATATAAGAAGAAAACGATGAGGAACTGACTTCACACTTAAGCACATATTACGATCCTTTCGTCTAGTGTTTGAAATCACAAATCAAAGAATCGTAAAAATTACGATGGAAAGTTAAAACTCATTACCTTATACACTCAAATAAATTAATTAATAAACGAGTTTGAAATTGGTCGCGAGTTATTTCAAGAAATGGTAAAATGAGCAAACAAAATCTTATAATTTGCTTAGGGCGGGCAAGAAGTGAGTTTTACCTCTTATGTCTCCTATAGGAGGAACACTTGAATTGTCGTCGTCGTCTGCTTCTTTGAAGAAGAGAAGTCAGCAAATCAACAACCGAAGAAAAACACATGAATTGCCTCTGCCATTAAAGTTACATCCGTCAGCTTAAAGTTTGCTTTTTAGACGCAGGAAAAAAGCTGAGAAGCTGAATTTCTTAAGGCTCTATTACAGGTTATGTTTTGTTGCACAATCAAGATAGGCACACACGTATTCCTTGATCGATTAGGAATACGTGGTTCAAAAATGGGCGTGATTTGTTCACTCACACGCCCGGAATGTAGGAAAACGTGAAACAAGCTTGAAAAACACTGACAACTGAATATACCTTTTAAAAAGTTGGTACACAAACCCGCTGGTACACACTTGCACAAAAATGGTCGCAATCGGTTGGGTAATATGCCCAGGATTAACAATTAAATTGGTGAGTTAGCATTTATATACCATTTTACGTTCACCAGATCTTTGACTGCCATTTATCTCCATTGACTATATTATACCTAATTTTTTTTGCTGGCATTTATCTTTCTGACGGGTTTCAGTAAAAATGAATATAGCACATCTCGAAATAGCAAAGTGGGCGTGTATCCGAAAAAAAGAACAGTTAGCAGCATACATATATATAAATACAAATATTTGTGTTACATGTATGTATAAAACATCTGAAGATATCTACTTTCTTGTGCAGAATTTTGAATCCGTCAAATTGACGGATACCGTAAGTCTAGCGTTAAATGAAATCCTTCGGCCAATACCACAAAGATATTTATTGAAGAACTTTTCGTTCTATTTTTTTGTATTTCGTTAATATTTCTTACGAAATTCAAAAGCCATAGTAAATCGATTCAAATATACTTAGGTTGGCTTGAAGAAAAACTTGGATAACTCTGCTCTACACCTCTTCTGATATGGATATGCGCGAATGTCTGCCAAACTCAAAACAACTTGAGATGGAGCTACCGTTCATTATACTAAATTCTAAAGCGATTTTATTACGTACGTCTGTCTGTCCCTCCGTCCGCCCGTCTATCTGAAGGCGGCCCATACTTTTTTCAGATAATTTGACGAAATTCCGATATACTTTAGCCCAAGTATTACTGCTGTTAAAAATGGTTCGAACACTTCCCAGAAAGAGCCCTAGTTGGAAAAATCGTTAAAGGAAAAAAAATTTGCATCTTTAATATTTCGAATACGAATGGCTTGGGGCCAAACGAACACCTCGCTCACCAAATCGATTAACTGCAAAAAACCGAAGGTAGGGAAAAGTGTTAAAAATAAATTTAATTTTATTGTTTAACACCTTGTGTTGAATAGCAATAGAAAGCGATTTTCCTATGCATTTAACTTTTAATTGCTTTGTTAACAAATGTTTTAACTACGTTTTTATTACGATTTACACACAGAGTATGAATTTGTTACCGAAATCAATTATTTATTATTCAGTGACTGAAACTAAATGATTTTATCACTGACAGTCATTAATACCTATTACCAGAGAAATTTATGTTAAGCAAGGAATCAATTAAGTGCTTTTGACATTAAAGTTTAAAAATATTTCAGAAAGTGTGGTTAATCAATTTGGCAAGTAAAATAATCATATTTTGATTTATCTTTAATGTGGTCCACGGTATTACGAAAAGATCTCATTTTTAGTTTTTTATGGTGATAATGAAAAAAACATATTTTTTTTAAAAATCAAGAGTAAGTTGACAACCCTCGCTTTTCAGACCAAGACTCAAATTTTTATTTTGTCATTGTATGTTCCTTATATGTGTAAGTTGGTGATGGAAAGGATACAGAGAGCGGCCGCTACCTGTTTCATAAAAAGTAAGACTTTATAGGTAGACAACTTAAATAAGTTTTAGAATTTTATGGTAAAAATATATGTGAACTTGACCCTAGAACACGTTTAAATGCCGCTCGCATATAGGACCTTTAGGATTTTTCCTTCCCCTATTGTTCTTCATCTTTATTTGATTCCTAATTTTTGCACTATCGAAGCGAGCAAAAGGAGGCAAAGAATCCCACACAAAGTGAACTTCTTAAACAGAAAAAAAAGCAATAATCCTTTTTTGCCCGCTTTCTTAAAAAAAAAGAAGATATATCATATATATATATGTATGTACCAAGAGCTTCACTTTAGAAAAGTACCCCATCTTGTGCCATTTAAGCAATCACTTCTTCTTCTTCTTCTTGTTGAAGTCAAACCGTTCATTGTTTTTAGGTAACACAAGAAAACTTAGTTTAATTTGATTTTTGCTTCAGGGAAAAGTAATGAACTTCAGGAAGTTTTTAATGACTTTTTTTTTAATGACTGACTGAACATTCGCACGTTCGAATAGTAATAACATATAGTAATAATAATAATAATAATTATAATAATAATAATATTTAATTTCAAAGTCAACAAATAGTCAATAAATAGACTACGCTGTTTAGTTAAGTATGTAAACATGAAACCGGAATTCTCGTTTATCGCATGTTAACAATAAAAACTATTCTATCCATCGCTCACTAAACATTTTTCCCATCTGCTTGATAAATTTGTTTATGCCATGTGCTTACAAATCTTTCTCCTTTGTTGCTGCTGCACTTTTTTTCATATCTACATAAGCAAGTGAGTGATCCGTCAATGCAAACAAGGAAGGACTCGACCGGAAGGATAAGCAAGATGTCCTAGGGGACTTCCTAGATGAGAGTTTCCAACGTATTTTCGAGTATTGATGGATAGACGATACAAACAGATTCAACCCTATGCATGCGTATTGGTAATGACGATATACGAGCTACAATTTTCAATCTGTCCAATTAAAGAAAACCAATCAATCATTTGCTTTTTGTTATCTAATAGGTTGTCCGCAAAGTCATTTCGTTGTCAGTAGATTGAAGTACAGTGTTTCTTAGCCAAGTTCATATTTAAGGCGCACTGTCTTCATATATATGATAGCTGATAACTTGTGTGGGGGCGACAAAGGAGACGGACATTATTGGATGAGTAAAGGAGCGATTAAGGAAGGAACAGAACCTCAGTGCCAACAATGGGTTGCAAACTTGCGTTTTCACATCCTAGAAGGCCAGTAGGAGCTGATAAACACATTATGAATAACGGCAATAATTGAAGCAAGGCGCCCAATGACAACTCGAGTTTCGAATAAATTTTGAATAATTTTAGTATTTACGATCTACAGAGCTCTGTGAGAGGGGAGAAGAACAAATTGGCGGACTGAGATGATTGAATCGTACCTTATGGCATATAACATCGCGTACGTTATCATAAAACCAATGAATCCAGTCAATCAAAGCAAAACTTCAACATCGCATGAAAAGCGTTTTATTTATTTATTTTTTGATGAAAGGAAATCAAATCTTCGTTTAAAGACATTTTTTTATATATACACGTGTTGTCCTCTACTAACCTGGATAATCATGCATGTGTACATATCTATAAATATATATATATATATATGAATATATGGATATATTTACATCACTACCAAACCGCCGAAAGGTAAGATTTGAAAACCATAGCTATTCTGCACAGGTGCTAAGCAGTAAACTAAGCGTTTATATAGGTTTGTGGAACATGTATGCATTTATATGCACATATACCTATAAATATATATATATATATATATATATATATATATATATGAATGTGTGCCTGTTTGCATTTGCCGACCTACCTACCTGTAAAATCATTAAAAGGCATAACTAAACACTTGACTGACTGACTATAAGCACAAGAGTGAAAACAAACGTAAAGACGATTATCAAAAGAAAAAGACAAAGATGAATCATATTTCTGAGAAAATTGTGTATAAATAAATCCAGTTTCTAAATAATTAACTTTACTGGCTAAACATGGGAATACATAGATGATGATCATCCATTCTTAAAGGCGTTTAACGTAAAGTGAGGTGTTGCTCATGAGTGGGCATATTTAATAAATTACCAGCAATTAAAGTTTTTCTTTTATCTATCGACAAAAGTCAGAGACTTGCTGAAGTCTTGCTGATACTTCATAAAGTCTCGAGAAGATGGTGGCATCGATGAAAAACACTTATCAATATTAGTGATAATAAAATTGCTGTAAAACAAAGGAAAACAATTTTTCTTTATTAATAAAATATGAATTAAATGATTCTTAAAATGATTTTTTGTTTTTTTATGCTGTCTTTTATTGAAAATTTATCTAAATAGGCAGCCTGACTGTCATACAATACGAAATTTAAAGGGCAATGAAAATTTGCTTGGTGGAAACCTTTCTTTCATGGGGCCATGATGAACTTAACAAACTCCTACTATGGGTAACATAGTTTTGTCTGTCCCAGGTTAAAATCATATCAAGCTTTTGGACGTATTTTGCATATTTTAAGAAAAAAAATTGAAGTAAAATTTCAAAATTTTACAAAATATTGATTTCACACAAACACCGGCCTTCAGAAGGATTATGTATGTAATCCCAGCCAAAAAAATCTTTAATAAATTTTATTCAATATTGTGAAGTTAAATGGCAATTAAGATTCGGTTCCTTTGATAAGCTAAAGAATAAAAAAAAAAAAATTCTTAAATTCTTTGCTAATGAAATTTTCTAAGAACTTACTCAGTTCATAGAGGTTATCGAATTTTGTCTTCTTTCAGCAAATCCAAAGGTTTTTAAAGTTCTTTGGAGCTCTCGCTCTCTCTCTCTCTCTCTCTCTCTCTCTCTCTCTCTCTCTCTCTCTCTCTGGGCAATTATTTCAAAACGTACTCGCACGTGATATGATGAAACATTTTTTGTTCGTTTCTTTTTCATTTTAAAATTATAAACTGAATAACAAACAATAACAATGAATTTTTACTATCTGTTAGATAAATTATGATTTTCACTTACATTTAAAATGTATTTCGTTAGCCTATTATGTGCACAACAATTACCTGAAATGAAAAAATAATTTTATAAATATTGTTTGTGTAGGCATTTAATTATAATATAAACAATAATAATAATACAAAATTGTGTAATAATCTTATAAATAATTAGTGAAGAAAACAAGTAAGAATATTGCATTCGGTCGGGACCGAATCTTTTGTACCCTCACTATCCCAAAAGAGGCAAAAGAAGTAAAAGAACTAAATTTCCATGCTCTGTAACATGGAGTGGGCGCAGCTGGGTTTTGTTCTATTTTCAAAATAAAAATTTATGTCTTATAGTCATGTGGGCATTGTGGGCGTGTCCTTTGACAAGTTCAGGTCAATTCCAATTTGTTTTGCAAATTTGTAGGCGATCTATTCATTTTCGCCAACGGGAGAATATTTATCACGTATACTACAAACAGGGCAAAGAGACAGATGGACAGACGAACAGGCGGACATGTTTGGATGTATTTCATATTTGAAATCGACCAACAATTAGTGTACTTTATGGCATTTTTGAGCTTTGTTTCTGTCCCTTTTAAAAATAAAGCATTTATCTTGAACATTCATAGGTCGACGCAGACTAAGGACAACAGAAAGTTGCACAGACTGGTTGACTTAACTGTGTTCATCTGCCCATTCGTCTGTCTTTGGTTAGATTAGCGTGCGAGCGCAGAAATGAACAAGAAAACTTCAAATTTGATACAAATATTTTCAGGATGGACATATGCTTCAGTTTCAAAAAGAAGCCTGATACGCTTACACCTTCATCCTCAAAAGTAGAAAAGTAAAAATAAACTCCAGAAAAGCCGAAAATGTCTTTTTTTATGAAATTATCTGACACGAAAAATTTGAATCAGAAAGCTTACCAAGAGTGAATCAATATGACAACAATTTCAATCCATATTTACCATTAAGATATAGCTGCATAATCGATTCGAATCGGGTATTTATACCAGATAGCTTCTTAACATTGCCACGCTTACAAGCGGTTCAACAAAGCGTCCACAAAACAAACAAAAATTGAAACGACTACAAGAAGAGTGTATTCAGTGCACGTTGATTAATCCGTAATAAGCTCGAATCGAAAGTGCAGTTCGTAACGATCCAGTGACTCTCTTCCTATCCATACAATCGAAGAAAAACCTTAGATCAGCGGTATTCAGAACTCATTGTAAAATGTCTATGCGTTTCTTTCATTCTTAAAGCAAAACTTTTGACTGAAAATATGTCGAGCTTTGTAACAGTGGATACAATTACAAGGGATATTTTTACCTATGTCTCGATCTTTTTATATCCATCACCGAAACTTGGAAGGAAACACATTTTATGAAAACGTTTGCAACATTACTTATAAATCATGCCAGACACCCTATAATTAGACTTGTATCAAATTCTATAAGAGATTTGTCTAAGCATGACTTTCTAGCCGTCGGGTTAATGTCTACGATAAACATTCTCCAACACGCAAAGCCATATCGAATTCAAATTTGACAGAAAAATTGAAAAATTTTCGCAAGCAACTTTATATTTAAAATGGACCAAATCGGTCAAAAGATATCCTTACAGCGCAATATAAGCTGTAAACGACTTTGTTTGCAAAAGCAAGAAAAAAATTTGAGGATTTTGCTCATTACTCGTAGACTGCAGGAGATAAGCCGCACAAGTGATGCAAAAGCATCTGAACGAAAATAAACCCCGCCTACCTTAATTGTGGAATATCGATATTTTTTAAGGTAGAAGTGATGGGTGCAAAAGGTTCGACCATTTCGGCCCGACCGTAATTCTAATGTGCGGAATGACTTGTTGAGGTAGCAATGACTCTAGCAGTGCCTGCGTTGATCTTAGACAACACTGGTAGCTTTTGTCGCCGTCTAGACTCAAAATTAAATTCTTTTACCGAATTTCAGTCACATATATATAAATAATACCAATACTTAGAGCTTAAATTGTTAAACTTCAAGACTTGAGGTTTCGAAGAAATAAGACGGCGAATAAAATTAATAAGTAAACCATGTGTGTTATTAAGTAATTAATATTTTTTATAATTCTATATATTTATTTAAATTTTCTTAGCATAGGTAGCTATCCGCAAGTGTTTAAGTCGCCTTTGCTGTCTTCTATGAATAATATCATCTTTCGCTAAATAATTACATATATATGTATTTTTTTGCAGCGTGAACGTCATGACGTTACTTAGAGAAATGACATAATCTTTAAAACGCTTAGTGTTGTTCTCCCAGAAAAACTTCATCTTTACAATATTGCTTCAGTGGAAGATTAAGCGTTTCTTAGAAACTTGGTAACATATTATATGCAAGCACGAACCCTTGAAATCTAACGAAACTATATAAGAGTTATAAACTTTACCTGACTGCAACTTAAAAACGCTTCAAATACATTTTAAAGCTTTTTTTTCTCTCTTTTATTGCTTTTCCTTGAAGTTAATGCGCGCAGAAAATCTCTTGACATGTGATTGGGAATAACGGTTAAGTAATGAGTAAATCCATTGAGAATAATTAGAAAAATATGTAATCGATTCGAAGCGACTTTCAATTATGCCCTACACTTTTCCAGTTTATATAAAAGACATATGGACATCATCTCTTTAAAATTGAAAGTTGGGGACATTTATTGTTTATTTGTTAGGAAAAGAAAGAGTTTAACGCTCGTCTTGTTTAAGAAAGTGTTCAAAGTAAGTAAAAAGATACAACTTTTCTTTGGCTCACGTCTTAGATGATCTGTCGTGCTTACTGGATTCTCAAATTTTTCTGATATCTTGCTGATATCAGCTGTTTTAAAATGCCATTCTTTTTGTTACATTCACTAAATTTCAAGTTAGACGCGATAACTCGTCAAGAGACGCTCTAATACTAAAGCCATACGATGGGCAAAGATGTTAATGCTTCCTAGGCTAGATTAACTTTGGCTTTTTAGGCTAAAAATAACTTGAAAAAAAGATGTGCACGATAACTTACAATACCTGTATCTTGTTCTGTCCGTGACACCCGAATACTTTTGCGGCAATCACAGTTTTGTGGTTGAAAGACCGTATTCGCTTCTGGCTGTTATATAAGGTAGAGACCATAGAGCATTTTGAAGAGAGATTTATTTCGAATACTTGCAAACAATAGCGTAAAGGATAGGTCTCAAGCAGTGTTAATAAACAACAGCATTAGAGTTGAGCATGGGGCAAATGTTATTACCATCGCAAGCAGTTTTGCACAATTCACATGCCAACTGAATAAGAATCGCGACGGTCAAGTCAATAATCGAGGGTTCAAATCTCCAACCCGTACAGTTTACTTTGGTCATAGCTATAGCGAATGCTTACTCAGTAAAAGCATGTAGCACTTACCGATTTTGGGACACATTCACTGAACTGCGGCCACTGAACTACTTCCCCTTTTTTCCTTTTGTCGGCTTTCTGACCACCATGGTGTTACACGAATAGGGACATCGCTTGAGCGATTAGTCACTTTATGAAACAGTGAAATCTATGAAAAAATCGAGTGTCCTGTTAAAAGATGTTGACAAAATTCTATATCTCATCGGGTGCCATCAGGCAATCACATATATCATCGGAGAATTATATTGTAAATGATATTTCTGTTAAGCCCCACATCAATCCACAACGGAAAGAGAACATTTTCAATACTTTTCCTGTATGTTTATGTCGTTGTTACACAAAGGAAGACGAAATTAGTACACCCTACGTTGTTTCTAAATTAAACACTTTCAAGCGTCTATGTGGGCATGCAAAGTGTGTCTGCCTATTTACAAAACCCAAACGATCGGTCGGTCTATGTGTTTAGCAACACAACTTCTTTACAAAACCCACGCACACAACTGAATGAACAAGTAAAAGTTTTATTTATGATTACTATGTTGTTCTTAAGTTGGTTTCAAAATTGAATGAAACATGTATAGCGGTATAATTTTTATATTCACTCAAAGCGATTGAAACTATATCTCTGATTATTGTTTTGTTACCCTACATCATTATTGCTGACTAGTTGGTTGCTATATAATATTTTCTCCGCAATGTTAATGAAATTCTTCTTCTTATGGTTCCTGTTTATTAAACCATTTGTTTTTTTATTTGTTTTTTCTTTTTTTTTTTGCAATCACCGATTAATTGAAATTCAAAAATGAAGAACGGAAATTGAAAAAAAAATATATATCTCCCTCTTCCTCTTATTCGCATCGTAAAACCGCAAAGTTTGGATATGTGATTGCCTAAGCGGAATCACTTAGCAGCTATGCTTAATATTATCTTTCACAAGTTTTGCGGTTAGGGAGGAAACAAAGGGGCTCGCTATTAGACTCCACACTTACGGACTGAAACCAGGTTAAATAAAAATGCTACTAATGATGAATTCACTTACGATTTGGAAAATACATGCAAATCGAAATATCCTTTGAAACGGGGTATGCGGGAAATATATAAAAAGATATTAACGGACGCTGCTTCTCTATACGTCTGGACTGAAAGATACAAAACCAGAATAACAGCAGAATAATATCTGGACTGAAAGATACATAACCAGAATAACAGCAGAATAATACCTGGCAGGTAACCCAGTAATTTGCAGTACAAAATTTTCAAGGTTCTTAATGACACAGACGAAATAGCCCCAAGACATTGCGCGAATGTAGTCGCTCGAGAGTTGAATTCGTGGAAGAATACATGGCAAGCGATTTATGATAGCACAAGCAAGTGCCAAGAGAGATACGATTCCTTTATAAATATTAGATATACATATATAGATATATGTAAATCGCAGTTATTCGCGATATAGTTTTTCACCCAATTCCAGATCGTTCCCCTCAATGAATACACACACATTTGTGCATCGTTTCGACTTTTTCTATCTGAATGAAACATATGACGGTGTCTGCGTCAGTGACACCCGAAAAACTCGTCTTGCACATAACTGGCATAGCCAAAAACGACCTTCGTGTGTATCCTTTATATATTTTCAAAGGATTATCGGAATTTCATATATTTTTGTTCCACTACTAATGGCAGCGCTGTTTAAGCTGGTTTCGGTCCATTTATCGGATATCTAGTTGCGAACAAATGTCCTTTGGTTTTAATCGCTTCTATTGCTGCCGTAGATCTCCATTAACGCTAACTGAATGCTATGTGCAACGAATCGAGGAGATTTGAAGTTGGCTGGGGGTGGAGATGGAGATGGTGGTGTTTTATTTGTTCACCATTCCCCGGAAAATTCTTCAACTTTCTTACTCCAGGTAATAATTGACGACGCGGTTCATCGGTTTTATTCATGCAATACTTACGATCGGCATCTGCTTTTAATATTTTTAGTAAATTCCGCTGTTCACGGTGTAATAGAAGGCAACATATGTGGAAAGTGAAGAAAACTTCTCTTTCATCATTTTCTAAGAGATCTTTCATAACCATTACATTTACTTTACGTATCTTAGAACCACTGTAAAAAGGAAGAAAGTAGTCCATGCTGGAATATCTATTTTCTTGGCTGCAGAAATAAGTTCACACGAGTTTACTGTTACAGATCACAGGAAAACCTTTTGCCTCATTAGCATCATCACTTTTCATCCGGAGATAAGGTACCGATCTGCAAGGAAGTTGTTTTGAAGATTAAAGTTCACTGACTGAAATTACATTTACCACCATCCAGCAAAATCAGTTGTTTCTCTTGGTCGTTATCACTAATATTTTCTGGACTTTGGTACAGAGAGTGATCCAACTATCACCGCTCCAAGTTAACTTTCTCGGTATGAAATAAAAATCGAAATGAAAAATTCCGAAATGAAAAATTCCGGAATGAAAAAATGATTATGAATGACTTGTTCTTCTGTTTTACGTATCATAGTAGGCGTTCAAAAAAGTACAGTAGCATCAGAAACAAAAAGTGCTTAGTAGTAATAACACGGAACGTTACGTAAAGTGGTGGATCAGAGAACTTAAAAATTTAAATACTTGGCAACGAAAATCGATTTCAGAATAATTTGATGATAAGTTCACGTTGTAGTTCGGTGTCGGATTAGGTCACTAGTAAATTGATTTGATGTGAAAACCTTTATTTGGGGATACGAAGTCTTAAGGCTTGATAGGTTTTCGTTTTTCGAATCAGCAGAAAAGAGGAATCCAATCATCACTGAATGTAATACAAACACACCTGTCCTCTCATTAATAACAAGTAAAAATGCTAAAGTAGGATGCGGGCAAGCTTAAATACCCTACACCATTCTACAGTAACGCATGCAACGACTTCTCAAACCAAGGCATCATATGGGAAGCGGGTGAAAAGACAGGCTGATCGTAACCATTTTCAATTGTGTTCGTCCCTGAGCCAGAACACGTCAGCGTACAAAATTTGATAAGATTTGTAGGGTCTGAAAGAAGCACGTTTCTGAATAGTTTTAGGTTGGGAAATGACCTGGAAAAACTGGCCAAATCTCCGGAAACGCACAATATTTACACGAATTTAATTCAACAACGGATATCGATGTCAAGGTTGAGTCAAATATTTGTGAGGACTTGTTCGTAATTCAAAATGAAAATGGTATCAACTGACCCACTAACAAAAGTCTATTTGAATGGCACATAGCGCAGAAATGTTTAAAGCTCTCTTTTCATATAACATTTTTGTATGATTGTGTGTTTAATACGATCTGCTTTACATGGTTTCCTTCAGTTTAAGTCCTCTCTATGGATTGCAATTTTCTAATATTTCTTTTCTAAAAATTTGTGGTTAGAGCAAATATAGGAAACTATATTTAAACTATTGATGTTTTTTTTGCAATATTTTGTTTTTGTTATAATCTATGCCACTTTTGGTATAAGGGTATAGGATGTGTGCAACACATGGACTCGCTTGAGATAGACCCATCTTTTATTACGCTGATCGGTTCATAAAGTAATTCGGTCTGTCTGTCCGTCCGTCTGTCTGGCTGTCTTCTTTTCATGTGTACAACCTTAATAAGGCATTGAAAAAGCTTCGGATCGAACCACTTATTTGACCGCTCTCTGCCACTGTATGAAAACCTACAGGGTGCAGGGCCAGCTATAATTATATAGAATTTTATTTAAAAAGTACTAATACGTCGTGGCATATCTCAAGTTTGCAACAACTTACGCCCTTTCAATGAAATAGAAAATTAGTACTTTTTGAAAACAGTTCAGCCTTTCTCATGCACGAAGGGAACGAATGACTTCTTAATTACTCTTTGCCTCCGTTCCTTGTCTGTAATCTTGTCAATATTCAAGATTGCAACGATACGGACTTTTACGTGCACTTGTCAAACATACGTACATCAAAGTCTTATCGATAAGCCGCTATGATGCTATGAATTTAATTAAGTAAATCATTTGTCGTAAGTAAGTAATGAATGAATTCATTCTTAATTTTTCTTATTAGATAGCGAATGCATTAAGAAATTTTGTAAGAGAATTCATTTCGCACGGAGAACCTAACCAAGACAGTAAGTACTTTTAAATGAACTTCAAAGCAATTTTGCCGTCAGCATCAAATATATGTTTATAATAATAAAATTTTAAGTGGGTGTTATGGTTAACTTTTATATAAAACGGCTTAACTAATTTCCAAAGCTTTTACATATGTAAAGAGAATAAATTTGCATTTTATATAAAAATCTTTTACACAAATTACACTCCTTTGCCTGCCTGATATATTGAATGCCTTTTTTTTTTCTATGTAAACATACCTGCTTTAGATATTCTATGCAAAGTAATCAATCGGTTATAGACAAAATCGGTGAATGTTAAACAAAATGTCAATTAAATGACATTAACAGGCTGGTGTTAGTTTTAAATAATGTTTTCTTTTTTGTGAACAAAAACAAGCATTTAAGAGTGAGAAGAAAAAAAAAAAGAAAGAGATTTTTAACACATCGCAAATATAGTTAAACTACACGCACACTAGGAAACAACACATGCGATAATCATCAAAGTCTATTTTGCCGACGACAGACATAAGCTGTCAATTACGTTTAATACAAAGATACACAAAATCAAACACACATACACACACACACACATAGGCATACACAGAAGCATAGACACATAATATGCTAACAGCAGCCAAACCTCCAAATGCATATCAATCGCTTTGTACAACTTGTGCATATTTCTTAGGCTTTTGTTTTTTTTTTCTTTTTTTAAAAGGCTAAAGATAAAACATGCACAATAATAATCATGTTCATAGAAAAGGAAAATGAAGGGAAAGAAGAAGAAGAAGAAAAGTAAAGAGAAAAGCTGCAGTTGGTAGTTGTGTGTGTGTGTGTGGTGTGCTCGTGAATTGATATAACGTACATTTGCTTAAGGCAATCAATTTGCATTATTCACACAAATATAAACTCCGACAATCTGGCAATCGGACACAAACGCACGCACGCGCGCGCAGCATTTATATAGCACCAGAAGTCATAACACCAAGAGCTAAACACTAACACTTGTTATTAATAAAATAATGCATTTTTAAAAGTTTTTAATTTATTGCATTCACAATTTAATGGCATTAAGACACAACAGAAATAACAAATGATTTTGTTGTTGCGCACAGCCGTTTGTTTGCATATAGTGTACATATGTATGTTCATGCGCTTCTGGTCCGTATGCAGGCCACTTACGTATATATATATATTCTAAGTAAATAAGAAAATCGAATGGCAAATAACTTCGAAAACCTGTTTATATATGCTTTTCTAACACGAAAAGTGTTAAAATTATTTGAAACGAGTACGAAAAGCGTTATGTGCATTGTATCGCATCCAATGCGCCTAACACTGAACGCTAAAATGTCTCTTAAATGAGCAGCTGCTCGATACAATTCTTCTAATCTAGTCAGCATCGGGTGGCCAATTTAGTCTTTTAGTCTACATCGACTAGCTAATCTAATCTGCATCTGCTGGCTAATCTAGTCTGCGTCTAGACTGCATCGGCTGGGCAGTTTTCTCTTCTAGTCTAGTCTAGTCTGCGTCGGCTGGCGAGTTTACTCACTCTTCTACTGTGCATCGGCTGGCTTATCTAGTTTGCACCAGGTAACTAATCTAACCTACATTGGCTGGCTAGTTTAGCCTTCTAGTCTGCGTCGGGTGGCTAGTTTAGTCTTCTAATCTCTAGTTTAGTCGGCTGGCTAATCTGGTCTGCATTGGCTGGTTAATCTAGTCTGCATCGGCTGGGCAGTTTACTCTTCTAGTCTGAATCGGTTGGTTAATCTAGTCTACATCGACTAGCTAGTTTAGTTTAGTCTAGTCTGCATCGTTGGCTTGATTTAGTCTAATCTAATCTGCATCGCTTGGCCAGTTTACTCTTCTAATCTGCATCGCCTGGCTAATTTACACAATAAGATCAGCAGCAGTCAGGAAAAGTTTACATGTACGAATTCATAGGAAGTTTTCAAAATGTGTTACAAAAGCAATGAGAAAACTAAGAGATTTTTCCGCGCTAAACATACAAATATGAGAGAATTTTGTAAATTCATTTTAGTGAATTATAAATAAACCCATTCTTGTGTAAATTAAAACTTTTGCTTTCAACACTTAAGCAAACAGCTTACAACAAACAGCCTTCGAGCAGCCTGTGTGTTCATGTAAATAATTTATTTTCCTATTAAGCATTTTCAAAACACTCTTTGCTAGCGTGCATGATTACATTAAGACTCTCGAAAGATTTCCTAGTTTAAAGCGATATTCGCTTAAGTTATGGATGTTAAAAAGAAAAAAAAGAAACAAAATAATAATAATCTTTTTGGGGTCAACGGTGATACTAGCAGCGACTAAAGTCAATGTTATAGGTGTACGACTGCCAGCATAAGGGACAGCTAATCTGGGAAATTATATCAGCATAAAATAAAGTTGTAAAAAATTGTTATGAGTAAAACGCTTGTATTCACATGCAATGTTAAACAAAGTCTCTTTCAGAGGATTATGAGTATCTAGTGTGATCGTTTCACTTATAAATTTAGTTAAAGATGTTTAATGAAAGCGAAGAATGGACACATAAGTAGTGAGGCAAAGATGCCATAAAGTTTAGTTAACAATAGAAAGTCATTCAGGCGTTTGAATTCAATGAATAAATAATTAGAAAAAAAAAGGTCTTTAAAGAAAAACGAAAATGAAATGTAATGAGATGAATAGTTGAGTGTAAGCAGATGTACTGCTGGGCAGCAATTAAAGCAGTTATCACATTTGGCATACGAGCTAATGGACATTTTCTTCACTGTTATTTAGAAGGGGCAAATTCCTCTTCAGCAAGCGAAACTAAGAAGTTTTCCTTTTCTTGTTATGTATAATACGGAAATCTCTCACAATAGTTTTTTTTAACGAAAACTCTGCCATTGTTTGAGGAAATCACGATAGAATTTCGTATCGATGGGTTCGTGACGATTGGCTCGTGAATTTCCTTTTTACACTCTACGTCACTTGCGGTGCCAGGATATATTAATTTGACTTGATAATAGATTCATCTCTAATGGCTTGTCCGTCCGCCTGTCCGTTTTGTTTTGCCTTTGTTCAATCTTTGTTCAATAGACAGCAATATTTGAGATATGTTGATGAAATTTCTTACGCCGTCGTATTTTGGCCCATCGAGGCACGCTATTGAAAATGTTCCATATCCACCCACTTTGTCAATGACTTGTCGTACGAGGGCTGATTTTGAACAATTGTATGTTAGTGTGGGCTATTTGATGATCGGCCGCGACCCACTTTACTAGCTTACGGGTTTTTCAATTTTCACAATTGAAAGTATACCGAATAGCATTTTCCGGATATTAAAGAGATCATTTCAAAATAACAAATAAAAACTTTTCCACCATCCAACATAATGTTAAGAGTTAATTTAAGCATTGACGCTTAGTACAGTCGCAAAGGTAAGATCAAATACCATGCAGCAATAGATGCATCAACGTCAACGAAATAAAAATAGTGATATTTATATAGCGCTGAATAGTTAATAACTTCAAGTATCTTTTTGCAAAAAAATAAAAAAAAAAGTCGTAGATATTGTTTGCTAATTAAACAAAATTTATTTAATGGAATGCAAATAATTTTAAAATAATGCTTCGGGAGATTTTTCTCTCTATGGAATCTTAATTGGCTTTTTAAAGAATGATTTGTTAATATCTTTCAACACTTCTTTAAAAACGTGAAAGATTTTTATTTGAAAGAGGCATAAGAAAAATAATTCCATTCGTCTTGAGGGTCGTTCCTTCCGTGCCTATCGCAGATTTGCCTCAACTATATGGAACCCGCAGAAGATACTTTCCTCAAAAGATTTCCTCAAAGAGTTGTTTCAAAGTAACAATACATGAAATACAATTTTTTTGTTTAACCCAGCATTGCAAGATGGTGTTTTTATTCCATAATGTATGCAACACCCAAAAGCAGGCTTCAGAGACCCTATAAAGTATATAAATTCTTGATCAGCGTGAAATTCTGAGTTCATTTAGTCATGTCTGTCCGTCTGTGTGGCCGCATGTTGTCATTCTCCTGGTCGCAAAAATGAAGGTATCGGTTTCAAATCTGGTAGAAACATTGAAACTCTCTGCACGCACGTTGGTATTGAAAATGGGTCAAATTGGTCAGAACAGAAGCTCGCAGTGGAGCGCACGCTGAAAGCAACTTCGTTTTTTAAATAAACATTTTTGGATTTTTGCTCTTTACTTGAGAATTATTAGGTTTAGAAAGCTAAAATTTCCCACATTTACTACACGAAACATTCTACTTTCTCGGTCCAAAAATAGAACCAATCGGCCATGCCCACATGAAGTTACGAGTACTTAAATTTAATTTTTTTCACTTTTTTTGCGGTTTTATGCTTATTTATCCGTAAGACAGACAGGACAGAAAGTTTAAAACTATTTTGTACACTCTTCAGATGGAGATATATTATCTGCCTAAAAATGGGTTAATTCTAAAGTGAATATGATAGACACCGCGATTACTTTTTTCTTAATAATACCGGCGATATGGGTTTCAAATAAAAAAAATTGTAGAGTAGAATGCGAAAAACATTGTGGTGGGAGTACGAGATTCGGCCCCCGCCGAATATAACTTTCTTGATTTTGCAATGGAATGACTGATTTTTACAATAATCGTTTAAGCTAACTTCTCGGCTGATATTTATAAAAAGTTTTAAGCAGCGATGTTCTACATCTGGTATCAATATGTCAAAAAGCAACAGCACCTATAAATAAAGCTTTAGATGAATGTAGCAAATAATTTCACCAGGTCTTTGAATCACCTATTAATTTTTTAGAAAATCACATTTTTTTTTTTTTAAGCATCAGATGCAAGCCGGAGAGACTGGGCTTTGCTGCGCAAAACCTTTATATAACTCCCTTGAGTATTTATTTATATCGAGATTCAAGCGCCATCTACTAAAACCGCTGAAACTCTTAGAAATAATGTAATTAGATACTTCCGCTTTCTCAGTTTTTTTCTTTGGTCTTTTTACACCCACTGCTAGAAGATTTTCTCAAATCATCTGCAACACCCAGAAGGAAGTTTCATATACCTCTACTATAGATAAGGGGCATGTATAGTCGTGATTAGTATTAAAGCACATTCTGTCCGTCTCTCGATCCTCCTGTCCTTCTGTCCATTTGCATAATGTCTATCGAAATCATCCTGCCGGTCACTTCAAATCGGACAAAAACGTTAGAACAGGTTCGAGATTGAAAGATTGGTAAACAATCGGTGAAAAGATACGCTCATAGTGCAACATGAACAGAGAAATTCTTCGTTTCCAAAAGTACATAAAAAAAAAGTGCCTTTTTCCTTCTCTACCCATAAAATACATCAGATACAACTTTTCCGTAAAACTTTTCCCATATATTCTATGGATGACCCTAAAATAATCATACAAAAGTCAAAAACAATCGGTCATACGGATCCAATACAACAAATTTTCGTATCTGTATAGTCAACCACTCGCGGTACGAAGACATATTAACTTTGCGCGGAAGTATGCAACGCCCTGAAATGCAAGTACCTGAGATGGACCCTTCTCGATTCAGGATCATTTTCCAAATCGATTTAAGCTTGTTTGTCCGTCTGGTTTTCTTGTATTCAACCTACAAGTCACAATTTTTGAGATATTTTGATGAAATTTAGTGCACTGATGTGTTTTTTTTTTGGCTCAAGGACAAACATTATTGGAAAATAGTTGGGATCAGATCACTTTTACACGTGTTTCCTAAATAATGCCTTATTTTGAAAATTAGTTATACGCGCAAATGTAGACTTGTGTAGAGTATTTCATTATAGACCTTGCCCCACTATAATGTTTTTACTTGTCTAGATTTTTCTTTTTTTTTTTGCTTAAGACGGTTTTTATTGGTCATTTGGGCGCAAGCGAATATAATTTCATTACTTGCTTAAGTTTATTTCGAAACTAAAGGTGATGGTAATAAAACATTCATACGCAGCCGGTGGTATAATATTTTTATTGGTCACAATCAACGTAGTGATACCCATTTTGTTTGGATGAAAAGCCAAATAAATCGTCGACGAACTTCTTCTCTTCTGATCGAAATCGATTACCGCGTTTTGGACTTGGCCTTTGTCTATCTCTGTTTTCATGTTTAGCATAAATTCAAATTCAAAACCAATGGACAGGCGGATACACATTATTCAATTTATTTAAGCATGCTCTTTGAAGATAGTTACGCAAAGAACTCGAAACGGTGAAAAGAATTTTTTCTGAGCACTTGATGACGATAATGAAAATGATATAAGGAACTACTTTTTATTAGTAAAAGACGGTAGAAAGCAAAAAAATAAAAACTTAGATCTGATTACTTTAAGGTATCAATTTCAAATGACCCATTTTTTTAAACAAAGGTTTTTTCTCAATTTGAAAAGATATAAATTTAAACCTTAACACATACTGTCCGTATGTGTAGTGGGTGTTTAGGGTTGGGTATCAACACCAAAAAAAAAATTTATAAAAATAATTTATAAAAATAAATGTTTGGAATTATGCTCGTGTAGTCATATGTAACAAATATGTATATATGTATATGTATGTACGTATATATATATATATATACGTATGTATATATACGTATGTATGTATACGTATGTATGCATACATACATATATATATATACCAGAAAACCAGAAACACAAATAAAATAGAAACGCTCGTTATTTACACTGGGTCAACGGTGTTTAAATGCTTTACAACACTACAACGCATTGAATTCATTGAAGCGATTGCAGGCAGTATGTGTAATGATATGTAGAAAGTGATCGATTCGATGTCAAAGTGTACAATCAAGATCACAAAACTTTGAAAGAGTACTGAAGCAAGCAAAGTCAAGACTTAATTACCATATGGGCGGTTTTGTTTGTTTGTTGTTTTTTTTTTTTTTTTTTTTAATTTTTAGTTTGTTTTTAACAACGTAAATAAGTGATTTTTCATTTATTTACTTCGCAGAAATATTCTTTCAGTGTTGACTTAAAATATTATTGTATTTAAGTGACTTTTTTTCAATTAATTTCTCTCTAACAAAATTGAAGGAAGTTAAGAGAAGGTTAAGATGTATTTGTCTTGTGCTAGAGACTTCGTCGTAGTAGCATGTGTAAGAAATAGGTAAAATTTTTATTTAAATAATTTTCGAGTGCCCGAGTAGGCCGAGGGACCTCGACTAAGAACTCAATGGTCGTGTAGGCTAAGACTTACCCACAACGTAAATGAGTACATTGCGAGACAACAAGGCAAATTTGACTTCTGTCCCACACAAATTTTGAGCGGGATTGGCACGGATTTCCGGCAATACCCGCATTAGACGGGACATGGCATCTCACCAATATCCCCGTAGTGAGTCGAACAAAATAAAACCGCTGAACATGTAAACTGCCAGTTTTCATAATTTACCGACTGGGAGAGTGATTGCTGGGCTATAGACGAAAACGTAACGCAAGGTAATCTGATAAAGACAATCCTGCACCCTATAGAAAGATAAACTTTAGTACAAGTGGTATGACTAAGCTGAGAGAAGAGAAACATCTACGATGAGTTGGCTACCAAGGCATTTAATGAACTGAGCCAAGGGTCGGACGGTTCACTCGTCATATCTCATACTTAATGGTAATCCGTGAAGGATTACGGTGATATATGTATGGAGGCCGTTTTGGAAGTCGAATTATTGCAATATTATAAAAATCTTATATGAAACTATTAGAGCAGACCTTTCAAGTAGACACTTGACAGCCGATGCTAAACATAGGTGGTTCAGTTTACCAAGCGAAAAGCACTCTCAATTTATTGCTTAGTTTCATTCAAGTATGACATCAGCAGATTGCGCATGTTAAGGAGCATTGGTTCGACGTTCTTTAACGAACCTGACATGGAGATGAAATAATCGACACCATTTAAATAGAATCCTAAGCGGTACAATTATATACACATCGGTCAAGCTTTTTTGAAATAAAGCTTCTTGAAGAACGATTAGGGAAATTAAAATTTATCTTTGCTAATAAGGCTGACGAGTCAATACCATCATGCAGGAGTTTCTTCTGAACTGCTTCGATGGAATCGACATAAATTCCACAGGAAGGCGACCGCACAAGGGAGGCATATTCCAATAGCGGCCTCATCATACTCATATATAATCTGTTTGTTACATCAGAATGATCCAAATCTCTCCAGCATCATTTGACAGAGCTATGGGCAGTCCTTTATGGTAACCTCAATATGTAAGTTGAAACGCAACCTTCCGTCACTTCGGACACATTTACCTACACTTCGTAAGGACATAGTGGATATATCATTAAAATTTTCTCACTACAACTTCTTTACATTTGTACGTTTGACCCGAGGTTTGTCGTAAGCAAATGTTGCATTTTTCATTACACTTTCGTAAGGTCAGATTTCTTGTAGGCACACTGTAACTTTCATAAGTGTTACCTGTTGCATTTTTCGTCGTGAATTTTTCGTCAATATACAGAGCCTTTGAAGCATGTTCCCCATCGATTTTATGCTTATATCTTTTATGATTTTACGATGTCTTGACTTACTCTGGCCAAATGAAAAGTTCATTTTACTTAGAAAAGTTGTACGTTAATATATGTATAGTACTATAGGCGGTTTCTCTCAACAATGATTCTCATAAATGATGTTGCGGTTATTATGAAAACCAGTAGCCCGCACTAAAAATACTGCATATAATAAATTTAGGAAAAAAAAGAAGAAAATAATTGTTTTCAAAGATATCACCATTTTGGTGAGATTTAAGAAATATTAAATCTCCACCCACATTTTCCAGAAGAAATTTATAAAGACTTTCCAAACCATATAACACAAATTGAAAACCGCACTACAACAACAGGTGCTTGTATGAATATAAAAACCAAAAAAAAATAAAAAAACAGAACCACCTTACGTTCATAGTACTGATGTCTATGTAGGTTTCGATATTATTCGCTGCATAGACAGACAGACAATCGACCATGTAACGCTCTATAGGAGAGATGAAACAATGACTGACTATTAAATAAAAAAAAAAAACTATCATTTTATTGTATTACAAAGTAAATGTTTACACTCTTGTCATTATTGTTGTTATTGTCGATGCTGCTGCTATTATGGTCGTTGTTGTTGTTGAGAGTTTCTTTCAATTTCGAAAGCAAGTAGTGAATGTCTGCTTTGGTTTGTTTATACAAATAAAAGTCCGATTGTCATAAAGACTCCGCATCCATACATACATACATACATAAGCAAGTAGTGAATGTCTGCTTTGGTTTGTTTATACAAATAAAAGTCCGATTGTCATAAAGACTCCGCATCCATACATACATACATACATACATATATACATACATACATGTATTAATATGTCTATGAATTTATTTATTTATGCAAGTTTATCTAAAAAAAAAAACTATCTTTAAATCTTTTCCAGTTGATAAAATAAAATCTATAAAACAACGATCTTTAAACTTTTGTAGTTGAACGGATTGAGTTGACTCTCGAAATCGAAATTGCTTAACATATGTTTTTTTATAATTGTTATATACTGTGTGTGTGTGTGTGTGCGCGCGCGCGTGCATGTGTTGAAAATGAAGAAAGAAATAAATATAAAAGTAATCATAAATAAATATAAACACATTTACATTCGTACCCGTATACTCGCGTATTTGTACTCGTACTCCGAGCATAGTTAATTTTTTTCCTTTTCATGTGCATGCATATCTTTTGTCAAAAGAGGGAGTTACAGATTTCAATGTTTTTTTCATTTTTTTTTTCTTTTTTTTTGCCTGAATTATTAATAGGTGGGCGTTAGTTCAACTTCATACGAGTTTTTGGTTTTTTTTTTTGCTTGTTAGTGTATATTAACGGTTAAACTTGTTCATATGTATATATACATATATATATATATACATATACATATATATATATATATATATATATATATATACATATATATATATACAAAAGGAAACAAAACGTATATAAGTTACTCGCATGCATACATCACATACGTGTCTGTATGTGTGCATTAATTACTCAAAAGATTTCTAATCTCGCCAAACCTCAAAACAAGTAAATCACTTTAATAATGATGACGTTAAAATTTTTAAACGGAATGCCTAAACAACAACATTCATTGCTTTGCTTTCCTGCAATCTCTCCTCTTACCCAAAGGTAATCTGTAAGCTTTCATGTCAAAAGTAAGTATGTGTGTAGTTAAGTGTGAATTGAATTTATTGAATTCAATGCTCGAAAAGCATTAACGAATCGCACTCATAGCGCTAATCATAGAAAATATATGTGACTCGAAGTAAATAATGATTAAAAAAATTGCATTTTTTATGACTTCTATCTTCAATCGGTCTTTCGGAGGATGTTTCGTATACAAGCGCACACAGTAGCGATTAGGATTAGGTTCTCGCCACTTGTAAGTAGAGAAAAGAAGAAGAAGAAGATGAAATGGTTTTTATTGTATGTTCTTTTCGACTTGAATGATGGAAACAACCACTGCAGGCACATTATTCTAACCGCACAGGCAGCTTAACTGAAAAAGCCAGTTCTGCCAACAGTGTCCGGCCGAGAAAGCCGAATACTTCTTTTGAAGGAATTGAATTCCAATCTCAGAACACATACCATGACAGGATACTTCCAATGCTATGTGTACTCAAAATTATCTCTCATTGTTCGAGTGGGTAGAGTGCTCGAGTTAAGTTAAGTTTTAGCGACACTACGTGGCACTAGCGAGGATTAAGTTAGGATTGAGCAGACAATGATTAGTGGCAGCGTTGTGGCATCTTAGCTTCTAGTGGTTGTTATCAACCAAGATCTGGGAAGTGTGGAAAGGTCAACCTTTTCTAGAAACCAAAAGACTGACTGCCGAGCTAAAGCCCAAATTCTTTCTGAAGAAGTTCAGACTTGCGTATGATTTTTTTTTAAATCTTTGGCAATCGCACACGTGAAGAAACGTACCGCAGTGCTATATTTTTCTTGTACATGCAGCAGCGCGGACTTCAGCGTTACCAGAGCTCAGCATCCTGATGGTGTATCTAAACTCTAACTAAGTTTTCCATATAATTTTGCGCTATATACTCATCACAATCGTTGATTTGGTAAATCCGAATTGGAATATCACGGATAATCATTTGCTATATAAATAATCGAAGGAGATCGATCGAATTAAATTTGATTGCAACTGAAGTTAGTCGAGAGATTTTCCTCGACCCTTCAAAGAACTTTATCCTCATGTGATCTACCGATCCGGTCAGAGAATATATAAATTTTTTTTGTGGCAAACCATAGCTGTATCGCCGAGCGATTGCCTGGCCGTAGCAAATCACTTTGCAACGTGTAGGCCATTAATTTCGAAAGTGAGATAACTCTATTTTGCTAAAAATATTACGATAATTGTTATGTTTTTAATTATTGCGAAATAAATATCTTTTTAAGTATAGTATAAATTTATTACTAGTAATAAATAAGTAAATCTATTTGATTTTATTGCTCGTAAAAAATAACAAACTTTTATTAATAACAAAATTTATTACTAGTAATGCATTTCGTCAACGATTTTTATTATGAGTTGATTTTAAGAGCGAAAATTTTAACTAGACTTGAAAAACACACATTCAGCTGTTTGTGGCTTGAAGCCAATTTTGAAATATTCAATAAAAACTCTTCAAAATACGTAAGAACATTAGAGCCGGACAAAACCGACCGTTAGATACCCTATGCGACTTCATTTAATACAATTCTTTTCTAGTTTTTCATTCAAAATTATATTTGGTCCCGTCTAAAAACATACTTTTTATGCGAATCCTTATATGGGGAGGACTCAAAACGTAAACTATAAGATTGATCGCACTTACTATTATTTACATATTTTGTCATAAAGTGCTGCATTACACGAGACAGGGTGCAAAAAATTGCACATACGTAGTCCAAACTTTGGCATTTCCATTTTCCCAATATAATAAAAAATGGACTTTTTTCCATGCCAAGGTTTATTTTTCATCATAAAGATCAGGCCCTCCGATCCACATCATATACCAATATACCAAAGTATTATTACTCAACGGCTTTGTTCAAGAAATTTCGAATATATTTATATATGAATTTTTTTCGTAGAACGACTTTTGCAGAAAGAAACCTATTGTGGGGACTCGTCGGAAAATAGGAAACTGTGAACCTAGAAATGCATAGACAACCGTCAGACGAACAGATGAATGAAAATGATTCTAAGTCTGGTGTATCTGTCTGAAGACTTTCTAAGTGTACCATACAGCCGCGGTATCACGAACGGTATATGAAGAAGTAGATGTTGTCTTATGTTTATGTCGTCCCATGATCAGTTGAAAGTATAAGACCGATTACATGCCTATTGTCTGTGGCCCGTGTTCGAGGTAACGAGTATTCCAAACTTTTCACGAAGCGTGGCAAAGACATCTTTCTTGATAGTTGCAGTAGAAGTAGAAGTCTGGCTGTATTTGAAATTTTATAACTTTTTAAAGCCTTTTTGCTGCTGCCATCGCAAGATTTCCTTTTAAGCTTATTTGTAAGGGCTAATAATAAATTTATGAGCGAAATTTAAAGAGGAAAAAATTAGAATTCATGAACGGTCTTACCGAAGATGTAAGAGTAGATCGTTGTCTCCATACAGGTCCTTGTAACCCAAGATCTTTGTCGAATCGAAAACTGATCAAACTGAATGCCCAAATGTCTGCTGAGCAACAGAAGGGAACAGACGACTCAATGACTTTCAATTGATTTTGTACAACTGAGATGATTTCGATATCGTTTGTTAAGATTTGGGTCAAAACAATTTGCACCTTACAAACGAAATGCTAAATTTAAAATACAACCGCATGGACGCACATCAATGAAATATTTCACAAATCTTTTCAAAATGACGAACACAACAACAACAAAAAACTACAAATATCGCAAATTCCATTTTCGTAAAGAAAGCGTAGAACATAAGGATGTTCTACGGATTTGTTTGCAATTACGACTACGGATGGGCGAAAGATTTAATTAGCATGAAATAGATGTTCGACTAATTAAATTTTAAAAAGCATATCGTAAAAAAAGCAACAAAAACGAGGTAAACATCAACTCTCAATACCACGATCCAACTGAGTTGAGTACTAAAAAAAGAAGAAAGGATTTTAAATGAAATTTTTGACAAGCAAAAGCAACTGAAAGATAAGACGATTAGATCTGAATGTTGGGTATAACAGTGGAGGATGTCAAGAAAAAATGGCAATCGACTAGAAAGGCCCTCAAGCGACTAGACAACTCGGATGGGAATGATTATACAAGTTTACGCACGTATATGTGGTGGGCGCGGAAATTAGGCCTGACAAAGGCGGTGGACAAGATGACTAGAAAAATGGCCAGGAAGCGGCCATCCGCATATGTGGTAATTCCGGTAGAAGTAGAAGCGGAAGCGTTACGGAGTGATGTTTCGGTAGAAGTAGAAGCGGAGATGTTACGGAGTGAAGATATGGAAATAGATATTGACACAGATTTTCCGTATATAGTCGTACCGCAAAACAAATGTATTGGCAGTTATCTTCTTACAAAAAAATTGTCCTCGTAGTGTGATAATAAGCAGCTTGCAGATCTTAACTAAAATGCTATTAAAACTACGATCAATATCTACGAATAACCTAGTGACTCTCTTACTAAAACATTTCCAAAACATTTCTCCACAGAAATTGCCGGAAATGTCGATGCGGTGTCTGTAGCTAAGCTAAGAAATATGCTTGAGCAGCCGTTAAAAAGATTATTTGATAAGACTGGAGACTGGATAGCTACCTGTCAGACGTATGAGGGAGATTTTAGTGGCACACCGGACTTTGAAGTTCATGGTGGTTACACATTTTGCCGCATAGCTGCTTTAGCATTGCTCAACGAAGGTTATAAATGCGATCAACAGCAGCTACTGAAATGAAATTGTTGTTGTTTCAAATTTTTTGTAAGACTTATGTAAATCGTTATCGTAGAATAAAATTGATTACATAAATAATATTTGCCTTCAGATAGCGAATTTCAGACCGTGATACCACAAAAAAAAATGCGCTTTGGAAACTGTCCAGGTCTCTTTGAGGCGCGCGGTGGGCTAAGTGTTAAGATTTAACCTTTATTATAGCCGGCTAAAATAATATTCAATGGAAACAAGGTTGATTTTATTGTGTTGTGTCCCTCATAAAAACTACCCTTCCTGCAAAGTTGTTTTTTTTTTTAAGGAAATTTATTCTATTGTGCATTTAGCCATCGACAATAATCGCTGAAGCTGATTTTAGAAAGTCCAAAGGGTTAATCGTTTTAAATGCAATACTTCTAGCCAAAGAAAAGTTAAGGCAGTCGCAGAGAATGTGCTTTATAATAAGAATTTGCCCACAACTGCAGATTGGGGAGGAAGACTTCTTCAAGATCCATTGGTGAGTTGCAATCGTATGCCCAAGGCGAATTCTCAAAAATGTTTGGATCTTGATTTTCTCGACATTTGTTGGATATAAACGTGGAATTAATTGAGGATTAATAGAAGAGTAGTGTTGATGATGGTATCGTAGATTCTCTTCTGTAATTTTCTCTTTAACTTTTTCTCCAATGTATCTTTGAAGATCCAACTTTTCCATGACATCATCCATAATTAGAGGTGCAGAAGCAGCATACTTTGCCGTTCGATTAGCCTGCTCGTTTCCCAATAAACCGATATGACTAGGAACCCATAACATTTTAATTTTTCCTCTGGGTGTTGTAATTATATTCCTTAATTTGTTGATGGTACTCCATCTCGAAGTCGAAGGATTCCGAATAGCTGGTAATATAGACAAACTGTCAGTAACAATGACGGTTTTGAGTTTGTTTTTATGGGCAAGGTTCGCAGCGTGAAGGATAGCTCTGGCTTCGGCTGTGAAGGTTGAAGTACTTTCGTGAAATATGTGATTGAGAAGAACCTGTCCTGAAGCATCTACATATATATATACATATATACAAGGAGATTTGCTATTTATTATTTAAGTAAGTAAGTGCATAATTCTTGGGTGCTCACCGCCTGAACATTGAATGTATCCGAATCATTTTTTGCTTCAATCGTTTGTCAGAAAAGCATTTTGTTCAAGAATTGAAACACATTAGTATATAAGCGTAGTGTGTAGTGCAGTCTAAAGATTATTCACAAACACATACATATAGTAGACTTTTAATATTTCTAAACTGTGTCCTGCTGAGTTGATCGTAATCTTTTAGTGAATGATTCAGATCTAATATAATATTTAGTCAATGGTTACGATCCAACAAGAGATGACTTATAAGACATCTACCTCCGTTGTTCATTTTGAATGCCAACAAATTGAACGATTAGATTAGATTAATCCTTTCCGGTTTTGACATGCCACCTTGGATGCCCTAAGACAGCTCACCTCACGTACATGCTGCGAATTGTTAGTGCAAATGCCTGGAAGCAGTTAAATTGTAAGACCCGCAACTCGAGAACGTAATATGAAGGTGAGGTATTTTGATAATCACATCGGAAAATATATGTTTGTAAAGCATCAGATCTTCTTAATCAACCTGAACAGTGAAAATAGTGAAAATTTAGTAAAGCCTATCTTTTGGAGCCACGATTATGACTCTTATCTCGGTTGTGTGAAAAAATGATTGGTTTCAAAATCCTTTCGCTCGCAAGGCAGAATCATGAATAATAAATAATGAAATTGATTTAGTCCGTCTATCCGACCTCGACCTTCCTCTTTCGAGGAAGGGCTAATGAGGCCCAGCAACTCTTTTTACTACAACAACTGCCAGATATTCCATTTTTTCAAAAATATTGTGTAACCTTTTGCTTGGAGATGTAAGTTGACTCTTCAATTTTCACATAATTAAAATGTCAATATCAAAGCCAAAGTTTAGTGGACAACAGTACTATATAAATATGCAAATATGATTTGTAGATTGCACTTTACTTTGCTCAGCGATCTGTTGCAGAAATAAACGAGTGAAAACATTATAATTAGGCACTGCGCGCCATTAGATACCCTACAACACCCGACAGATATTCACATACCGGCTTTTTGAAATTTTGCAAGGATTTGATCGAAAAAGTTGTTCAATCCAACACTTTTTCAATAGCATTTGTGCATGGGCTAAATTTCACTAACATTATCTGAAAAATTGCGACCTTTAGATTGAACTCAAGAAAACAGAAAGACAGGCAGGCGGGCGGACAAACAAGCTTAGAATCATTTTCTGAATCGATGGTGTAGAATATATCCACACAAACTTAATATATGCTTGTGTGTTGTATCGCAACTGACGTAGGATATAAAAAGTGCATAAGCAAGCATGGCAAACTATCTCCGACACGATATATCGGCATTATATCGAGTCAATGAACAAATATATGCCGATCTAACAAAAAAGTTGCTTACTTTAGATGATAATAAGAACGTCCATTTTTTCCAGAGCATCTTAAGCAAAGTGGTGAAATTGACGGAGGCTTTGATTCTCGCATACTTTCGAAAATGTTTCCTTCTTAAGCCTTCACAAGTGTTTGCGGGCATTACAAACGAATTAACTGATTTAATATATCCTCAAAATGTCAGTGGTCGCCACAACAAAGAATACTTTACAAATGTAGATAATAGAGAGAGGAAAAAAAAATAAGAAAAAACCCCATGAACAGCATCTACAGCGGATAGCATTAAGTTAACAAGCATTTCTAAACGTCTCAGTAGGAGATTTGGCACTTTATTGCTTCAACATGTACAAAATGAATCGAGTTAAAGAATTTTAAAGCAAAAACGAAAACAAAAAAAAAAAATTAAAAAAATGTTTTCAAAACATAAACACAAAGACACATGCACAGATGATTTATTGACTCCTTCTGAAAAACTCATTTTACACAAATACCGAAATCATGTCTGTTGCTGTTAAAATTCCTAAAGCTCTTAGTAAGAGGAGACTTTACCTCTTTTTCTTTTTTTTTTCTTCACCTGTCTTCAAATTGAATTTTATTTTAACCTAACAACAAAAGCATAAAAAAAGAAAAGGAACTAAAAGAAAACGACGAAAAAAAAAAAAACCTCAGAGCACTGATTACTGTAATATCTGTAGTGCATTGATTTATATATGGTTTCAGTCAATACGAATATTATATACTTCTTAGATAATGTCTTTAAAGAGAGAACAGATGACTGGTGTTGTTGCTATAGGTGATACGATACATAGTTACACGAGAAGCAAAACACTATTACGAGCAACAATTCTGAATGGATTTTTTTAAAGTGCTAAGCACTTCATCATCATCTTGCAAATAGTTACTCGATTCGTTCACTCGTATCCTCATATGCAAGTGTTAGAGTCTAAGTTGTTGTTCGTGTCTTTGAATGCGGTATGTAATCAACACTTCAATGACAGAATGATCCCATTTAGCGTTAAACAAAACAAAGTGCCACAAGTAAGAACTATATACATTTTTACTTTAATACCACAAGCTAAGCTCCAAGCTAAGAACACGATTATGAAAAGCTTATACCTAACACTCTTAAAAATTGTTTACATATTTTACTTTATTTATTAAGCATAACAAACAGAAAGAAAAAACTTTGCACATTTTTCGCGCTGCTATGCACTAATTGCCTGGAAAATCGGTGAAGAAGTTGACTTGACATTTACATAAGTAAAGTTTCAACTGAAACTATCCCCCACCAAGGGAATAAAGTATATATTTATTCAATGCTAAGTATAAGCAAACACAATGGGATAACCAATGCTTTAATTAGAAACTAAATCAAATATGAAAAATCCTTTGCATAATAAAAATCCACTAAAAAAAAATCTTTATTATGGATAAACATATTATTATGAACGATCGAATTCGATAAATGTAATCTTTCAGTGATCTTACGAACTGCTAGTCGGCGCTCTGTATGCCTCCCTTTATTCTGATCTTCTGTCAATGCGTCCTCTTCGCATATATTGAACATTTTTCTTCTTGCTTGAATACCATTTTTACTTTATCGATAACAAAAAAATAAAATCTGCGGCTCATGCATCATCTTGGCTATGAAAAAAAAAGACAACTAAGACCACTGTTGGGAGAAAGCGAAATGATTCTCCGAACAACCTAGCAACCTAAATTTTCCTTAACGCTGTTAACCCCTCACATTAACAATGCAAGTTATATTGGGATTTTTGTTCTTGTCCGAAATTATGGTTTACATTTGCAATTTTCATTGAATTTAAAGGATTTTATTAGAAAAACTGAAAAGAGCGCATTTAAGAAAGACGCGGTAGACTGTGCAGTTATGATATCAGTAAATGCAGTAAACGATATCGTTTGTTACAGTTTCCTCTGAAATTGATGAGATTTTTATCTTATGTTTAAACATTGTTTTTTTTTTATACTATTATGTCGGTTGAGTATCACTTGCGTCACTTTGGAGCTATTTGTTTGCAATTCAATTAAATTTGGTCGAAATTGGTAAATTGACACGAACGACAAATGTAACTTATGTTTATGTAAAAAATGCAGTTTTACTTCCAATTAATTATTTTTGCCATACGAGCTAGTTAGTCTAATGATTAGTTCTCTTGATTTTTGAAAGCAAACAGAAAAAAAAATTGAATGTAATTTTTTTTTTTTTGATATGTGAAGCATATATTAGGACATTTTTAATTCTTTAACTTTTTCAAAAACAAAAAAAAAATATCTTTTTTTTAATTCTTTCAATTTCAAAAAAAAGTTATTTCAACATCTAAAAAGCTTCCACAAGTCCACTATCAAAATAGCAGGAACATTGCTCTAAACTATGGTTTGATATTTACTACAGATTACAAGCTCTTGGCAACGATGTCTTGAAATTTCTATTTCGTAATTATTATGCTTTTGGTTGTAGGAGCAAAAAATTCATTGTCAAATTTTTTCTGCTACACTTAGTCAACATTACATACAGAGCTACAACGTCAGATAATAATGCCTCGGGAAATTTCGCGGCGAATTATTTCCAACTTTAGCATTTCTCATCGAAGCTTTTTGCCGATCAAAAATTACAATTATCTCTCTCCATCTCCCTCTCTCTAACTTGCTTGAAGTGATAACAGGGTCCTTGCTGTTGGCATGAAATTAAAATTGACTTTCTCTCTGGATGAAAATCTTAAGTAATGATAGTTGTAAGCATCTTTAAACGAGCCACATGAAGAACTCGTAGTTAGCGAGCGTAGGGAATTACTTTTATGATAGCTACCTACTTAAAAAGAGTTTCCTGCGCCTGTCAGCATAATGGTAATCGGGAAGGCTTATAGATGGGACACGAGGAAACTTGTTCATTCAGTAGAAGAAGATGCGAAGAGAGATGTGTGCTTTTATCCCATTTTCGTAATCGCTGAAATTTCACTCCTACGATCAAAATGTTTTTAAATATTTGTTGCACCCTACGTCATTTCTTGAACAAAAGTGTATTAAATTTCTGCGAATGTATACAACAGAAGGACTTGGCATAGACATATCAATCGATTCAGAAAGTGATTCTAAGCTTGTCCATACCTCTGTCCGCCTGGACGTCTTGCATTCTTTTGTTCAATCTACAGGTCGCTTGAGATATTTTGATGAAATTTTGGTACATGGTTGCAAATGGTTCGGATCACTCCCCATATACAGCGTTATTTTGAAAACTCGTTATAGCAATTACAGTATTAAGCGAAGTTGTCTAAGGTATTTGACGGCGGGCCGTGGTTCACTGTTGTGTTTCTTGTTTTCTATTTATTTATTAACCACTTGTTCGATCAAATCACTAAGCGAGTAGTGGACAGAAGGATTTATAGAAAAGTTTTCTGATTAGTGCTGAGACTTTTGTAGACTAACTTTGGCTTGATTGAAGCATGATTGACATCTTGAAGGACATTTCGGTCCGAATCATAAGTAAGAGAAATTTTAGAAGTTTCTCATCCATACTTTACGTGAACTTTTATTATGCTGCGTTTTCGGTTTTATCTGATCAAATTTTTTTGCAAAAGGTTGGACAAGTCAGACATAAATTTTTACGTTTTGTATTTATTTCTATAAATGCGCACATTGATAAAAATGACCCTGAACTTGTACTTGGGTTGTTATATCTTCCTTAAAAAGACGAACACTATAAAACCTGATTAAATTGTGATCACCAAACCAAACAAATTGTGTTGTTGTGCGCACTTTTTTTTTTATTTTCCAACTCGTGAGCTATTGTTATTATGTATGTAGTTATCTTTATTATTTATTCATTCACAAGCATTTACTTGTGTATGCATGCGTGTATGTGTGTGTGTGCGTGTGTGTGTTGTTGTTGTTGTTGTTGTTGTTGTTGTTATATGTACTCCACAAAAAGTCATGACATCATATTTCAAAACATTATATCCAGTTGTGCTTTCTTCCAATACTTCTTCTTATGAAGAACTTCATCACGTTAAAAGACACACTAAAGAAAAGTCCCAAAAAAAAAAAAAAACACTTGTGCGTGTTCTTCAAATTTTATCGTAACTGATTTATAGAAGGATTTCTCTGTTTTGTCTTTTTTTCTTTTTTTCTTTCTTTTGGTTTTTGGGGCGATATGTTGTTGAATGGAGGAGTAATTTAATACAACGTTTAATACATTCGAGTTTCTGAAAAATGAACAGAACACATCAGATCAATCACAATAGCGAGACATATCCCTTAAGCAGCTGCTTCTTTTTCCAACTTTTCTTTTGCCTCGAAATTCTTTTCCCTGAAGCACAAAAAAGAAAAAGAAAAAAGGACGACCAAAAGTCGTCAATGCATCTACAGTCGTTTGTTTCATCGGGCAACGATGTTCTACTAACTTCATTATTTCATTCGATACCATAGACCAAGAATCTTGTAATCCAGAAGCACTACAGAACAGTTGTCCACGTTTAAGGTGAAATGTATAGAAATCATCTTAGTATAAGCTTCTTTAAGAAATCTAGTGGATAGAATTCTAATCGGCTGATAGCAACAAGCGCAGTAAAAAACTGGACAGAAAACTCGCAGAACCAAATCATTCCAAATCATCTCCATCAAGTGGCGAACAGATATTGAATCATAAGCTTGGATATGTATTTAAGAGAGACTCGCTCATGAATTTAATTTACAAAAACAACTAAAAAAGGGCAGCCAATGCCAAGCATTGCATCATTGCCCGGCTTCCTAAAAACATTGTGATTCTTGTTTGAGTACACTGTATAAAAAGAAGCAGGTTCGCTCAGCTCTCAAAGTCAGGAGCAGTTCTGCCAATAATTCGATAACCACTCTTCACAAAAAGAGGAAACTAGCGAAGAAATAGTTATGAGGCGACATCTCCGCAGTTTGATTTTAACAAATAGAATAGGAAGACGAGCTCCACGATGGGCGCTACTTTTGTGTAACGACGCATTGATCTTAACCGATCTTAAAATGATAAATTGCTTCTCCGTGACTTTTTTTTAGACTATGAGGTAAACTAAATTTGTTCATCTGCTTGCATCACCAAGAAATACGTAGCAGAGTTTGCGCATAGTTCGTCTCACTACATCCGTGTACAGAAATACTGAAAGGTAGAAGACCAAATATGCTTACATTGGGGGGCAGGGTAATGGTAGTTTTGGTACTTCGAATTGCCAGATGCAAAGCCTGGATCAAATCTGTTTGTAAACTTGACTGTTGTCTCATTCATACAGTGCAGGCCAAGTATTGCCAAGTATTGTCAAGTTTGCCAGGATCGTTTCTAAGAAGCGAAGAACGAAGAACACAACTCTTAACTTTTAAATGGTTCGAGCAATTGAAGCGACAATGGTGCTAACATGGTGTACCGATGAAAGTAACAAAGGCGGACTTTACTATGAAGTATCATATCGCGAGGTAATGAAGTATCCTTTCAATTCGGGATGCTTCAGTAAAAGGCACTTAATATAAGGTGGCTCCAGGTGTGGAGGCACGTGTAAAGTGTCAGTCTGGGGTCAAGCAAGATGGCAGCAAGCACTCTTGCTGCAGGCGATTTGCTACAAAGCTTTACATTATAAACTGCTCTCCAGAGTTGTGATAACGCCACAAAAACAGATTTTATATCGAGCAACGCACGAGCTGGTAATATATTCTATAAAGTTGTGATCGCGCCGGCCAAGCATCATATTAGGATCTGATGAAGGAAGAAGGCTTCCAGGTTGTGATGACTCGATAAAAGAACTTTGGAATGTCAAGTATCATTCCTCCATGGTAGAGTGGCGAAGTGGCTTTGGGCTTCCTCCTCTTGAACGGAATGTCCTAGGGCTTGAAAGTGTAAGTGAGATGATTTTGGGGTTTTGGACTTCCCCCTCTTAAAGGGAATGTCCTAGAGATTGAAAATGTAAGTGAAATGGTTTAGTGGGTTTGAACTTGCCTCGCTTGAAGGGGTTGAAAGTGTAAGTGACATGGTGTAGTGGTATGACGTGATCGTCAATTGCTTAAAACCCCGCATTTTGCATTAGATGTGTTGCGGTTAAGGCAGATTAGAACGGATAACATTGCGGAGAAAATTTTATAGAAATAAACAAAGACGGAGATGAAGACGAATAACGGGCAGACTTGACATTAACAACGTCCATGGCAGAGACACAAATTATTACCAAGTGGATTAATTAATAAGTTAAAAATTAATAATAACTTGTAAAAAGGAAGATGATAGGTGTGTACAGAGCGCAGGTTCTCAATGTCTACTAACTTATCCGCATTTATTTGTTCATCCGTCTACCTGTTACCCAACGGTTGTATCGATAGATGAGAGATATGTAGAGAACTGAAATTTAGCAGAGAGTAATCATACTACTTAGGCCTATAACTTTTCCGAGCATTTTTTGAAATTGTTTTGATCGCGGGACCAATAACAAAATCGCCAATTAAAACGCGCCTCCTTTTTCCAAGTCGATCTACAATTTAGCACAATCTCTGCTCGAGACCGAAAATAATCATTGTTGTCTTTCGTTTTTAACGAATACAATTTCGAGTAAGGGATCAACGGGTTCGGTGCAATTCGTACATGTCTTCTCGGTTAAGTGTCTCTAAAATTTATTATGTTTTTTTTTTTTAATTTTCAGATTTAACCTTTTTTTTGAAACGCAATCTTAATAACATCCGTTTTTTGGGTTTTCTTTTTTGCTTTTTGTGTTTTGTTTTTGTTATTTTAGTTAGGTAGACGAGATTACAAAGAAGAGTGAGTTGAAAAGAAAATCAAAGTATATAAAAGAAGTTCGTAGTACCCCTTTTTGTCTCACTTCACTTTTCTTTCCGCATTTGCTTGTTATTATTATTTATTATTATTGAAGTTTCTGTCCTTTTTTTTAAACCTTTCTTTTTTTTCTTTCTCTCTCGCCATTCGACTTGCATATGCATGGTATAATCGTTGTTCTTCATCTTGAAGCCAACAACAGTGAAATAAATTACAGCTTAAATAAGATTGCTGCCCTGCTCAACACTTAAGATAAATTCAAGACCTAGCAAGTGTACAGAGTGGAGTACTAAGGGAAAGAAAAATATATGTATGTATAGCTTATCATTCACACTGTGACATTCATTCAAGTACGTTTAAATTTTTATTCTGATATTGTGGCACGCAGCCTTCACATCAATTGACATAGAAAATAAAAGCTTTCAACTGGAAGCGTTACTGATAGGGAAAGCATTTGTCCTAAAATTACGAATTGATAAGACAAACGTTGGGCCAGGATGAAGGTGTTATTTCGCAGAATGAAAGCTTGAGAAGATTCATCTTTAATACTAAATCGCCGAGACGACTAACCTGAGAAGTAGTTATAGCACCACGAGTACTAATCGATAACAACTACAAGTGGTGATCCTGGACGAGATGCAAAATAGCGAGGAAGTAGACGAATATGGTAGCACAGAGCTATGGTTCGCAGAAGTCGAGGCAAGCTCCTGGGTGAAGAGAATAACACGGCCAGAAAAAAAATTCGAGCACATCATCAAAAACTCGGACCCAACAACGTTGCAATGAAATAGTATTGAAAGTACTCAGTCTCATTCCCCGTCTTGAAAAGGAATGCAAACTATTTTAACAAAGGATACCAAGGAGGAAAGAATTCCCATCGACTGACTTAAACCTCCATTTCTAGAAGATCAGCAGACCATTGAGCCATAACCAGCAGAACACGGATGGATGCAGCCACTTCTATAGCAGTTTGCGTACAAGAACTTCAAGATGGTTAAGCAACAGGTGGCTTTGATGCACAAACGTGAAGCGACGAGACCTAAATTTGTTGTCAAACATTATTTGAAAATTTTGGTGCCTTACGTCTTGATGAGAGCCCTTAACGAAACTGATTCCATGTGCTCATGTCTATCAAGACATATTAAAAATTAAGACCCTTTTGCCTTATAAAGGCTTGCTACTCATAGGAACATTTATACAGGAGCGGGATTAATGCGATTGGCCCATTCGTTCCAAAGATCTTACAGCAATGAAGCATGCCGAGAGTGATTTTTCTCAAGAAATTTTGAAAATTACAATTTGCTTTTTCAAGAAAAAGGTGCTCTTGGGATCGACCGCAAAACCAATCCGACCTAATCCATTTTCAATAGGTTTCAGTCTTAGGCCGAGAAAAGGCCGTCAGCAAAATATCACAAAACCTACGACTTGCAGGTTAAACGCAAAAATTCTCGGCCAGACAATAAATGGGCAGACGGACAGACAATGGATTCAGAAATCGACTGATGGATCTAGCTTAAGACCTTAACGGCGCTACATTCACAAAAGCATAGTCCTATAGCACAAGCAGTATAAAGTACAAAAACATGAGTTGATTCTGTTAAATAACTTAACTAGTGGATCATAAGTTTTCGAGCTATAAAATAATCTTTGCAGAATTTTTAATTTCTTTCCTGCACTAATAATAAATAGTGCACTTTTTGCCTATTTTTTTTTTTTTTTTTTGTTTAAGACTTACCTGTATTTTCTTTTGTACCCAATTGTAAATGTCTTGATAACGATGACGACGATGAGGATGATGAGGATGGTGAGGCTGCAATAAAATCTGTCATATCGCCATCATTCTCTATACTTGTTAAATCCCTGGCAGCCATTGATGCTGCCGCAATAGTCGATGATAACGATGCTGCTGACGATAGTGATGATGTTGATGATGATGTTGATATATTGTGATGCTGATATTGGTGCTTCTGTTGGTGTTGATGATGCGTATGATGGCGATTCACATATAAATCCGCAATACTACGTGTCTGTTTATTGTGCACCGATGCAGAAACACCACCACCGTGAATAGGATAAGCGCATGTTTCACACAATATCATCACCATTATAATGAACACTGGCGATGAGCTAAAGCAGTATTGTATGTTGCGTTGAATTTGTGATTTTAAATTTGTGCACTCTTTGTAATTGTTATTATTATTATTATTATTATTATTACTATTGTTATTGTTATTGTTATTGTTGTTATTGTAATTTATATTGCAATAATTTTTCCGCGTTAAAAGTAATAAAATTATAATAAACTTTCTAATTAGTGTGAGAAATTCCGCAAACAATGAAGGGTTAATTGCATTGAAAGGCCAACACTGAGGCATTTGATAAAAGGCCATATTTGCATGCTACGTTGATAAGCGTCGAAGAGAGGCCTAGTCTGTGAAGACTATTGCAAAAAAAAAAAAAAAAACAAAAAAATAAATGCACCACACAACAGTCAAACAGTACAATATTTCTTATGATGACGACGACGTTCCGTTTACTTTTGAAATTTCTTTAAAGCTGAGAAAAACGAAAAAAAAAACAACAACATTACAGTTTGATTTTTATTTCTTAATATTTTCATTTTTTTTTCTTTCTTTCTTTCTTTCTCTTGCAAACATTCGCGTGACGCTCTTAATTATCAATCCGTAAGCGATCTTATTGTCATCTGTACGTAGGTCTGTCTGTTTCAATACTTGCTGACACGAATTAAAAAAACTGCATTTGATAGGCGCGCATGGTGCTCTTCTACAGCCCTCTCTCTCTCTCTCTCTCTTTCTCTCTCTCTCTCACTCTCTTTCTGTGTATTCTTTGACGTTTCATTTGATAAGTCTTTGTAAACATTTAAAAGTATTTTAAGTGTATGGATGAATGTGAGACTAATATTTAATTAAATTTTATGCTGTTGACAAATTATGCCAACAATTATAGATAATTGGGGCAACGGCAACAACAAAACATTTACTCTAGACTAACTACAATTAAACTAAGCAAACATTACAGGCACCCACACCCACACGCATACGATAATCAGATCTAGCAAAAGACAACAGAAGTCAGTTATAGAGTTAAGTTAGAGTAAGTGTGCTGAGGGATGTTTTACTCGATCACTTGACTTCATAATCATAAGTTCAGTTCACAAATGTCAGATATTTCGAATAATAATAAAAAATTTGCAATTGACATACATAAAATGCATGAAGAAGAAGAAGATCAACAAGGAATGCGAATTAGTGCATGGTCTCAGACAATTATTTCGAAAACATGATCGGCAAGGAAAAGAAGAAAAATTCAAAGTTTTTTATTATTATTGACAAATGTCTCCAATCTGTCGGACATTCGGTTACAACAACACTGATTAAGGCCATTGCATTCGTGACAAGGAGAAGAACAAAATATATGCTATGCGAAGAAAATTGAGAAAAGAATTTTATAGAAATTTACTTTAATTAGATTAATTTACAATTTTTTAAGGACAATTTTCTCCATAACAGATCTGTCAGAAGCCTATTATGAAAACGCATTGTTTGAAAGCATAAAAACTCTTAAATGGAACTCAGCAGCGATAAATCGCCCAGCGGGCAGTTTTAATGCATCAGCCGATCTTGTTAATTACGGATTATGGGATAAGCCTTTCAAGGCATTGAGATGTCTCTCAGAGCTAAAGATCTTTGCAAAGTTCACACCGTCTGGGCTTAGTGGCATAGCTTGGGCGAAAATTTGCCGCTATTTTCTTCGAATACGATCCGTAAAAAGATAGAAGGCCGTTAAAGATTTTCCTCGACTCATTTGCTTTAAGAGCACTTGGGTTGGACTGAGATAATCTTTTGCTTTGAACTCATTCATTAGCTTTGCATTCATCACAGTAATCATAAACGAAAAAAAGATTAGGTAGTGCCGGACAGTGCATTCCGGAGTATCAAATCATATGAAACTTAGAAAAAATCACAGGCGTCTTGCAAGACAATTTATGACAATTTGAGTATCGACTGTATGCACATGTAGTCACTTATCCCGCCAAGCTAATGACCAGCAGCTTTTAGTACATGAAAATTTTGCAATGGTTCCAAAATATTCACAGCTGATTTCTTGACTTTCACTAATCCTTTTTCTTTTCCGAAATGAAGATCGTTTTTACGCACATTTTGGAAATGTCATGTAATTTATATATTATTGATCGGACACTGGATGAATTTAATCTTTCCGCTTACTATCAGTGACTTGCTTTGTCGGGATAATCAGGTTAGGAAACTATAATTTCCACAGTTCTAGTCAAGTACGAATGAAGCGGAAAAATAAGCACGAAGGGCCCGTAACAGGATCCATACAAGAATCCAAGTTCAAATTTATGGGAAATTGGTTGAGATCGTTGGCCATAAGCAAATACCTGTGACTTACTGCCAGAAATGGGGCTTGATTTTAAATCTGGCACAGGCATTGGACTTTCTTTCCATAAAAGAGCTTGCTTTCCACATGGACCTACGTTATTCAAATTCTCTAAAGTAAATTTTTTTGCTCAATGAACTAATTAATCAGTTAATTAAAAAAATGTTAAAAATTAAACCTTTTTCCGAAGGACTTACTACTTACTCGGTATGAAACGTGAGTCTATCTTAAGTCTTTCTGCGTATTTATTTATTTATTTACGCCACTTATACAGAAACTCAACTAAAACAAGCAACAGTCGAGTTCAAATGACACTTAAAGTAAATCTTAAATTAATTATTATTAAAAAAAAAAAAGAAAACTTAGTATAAGTACAATAAAACAAATAAAAGGAAAAAAAGAAAAAAGCATGTAACAATTAGCACAGAGCCACACCCACAACGGGTACAGAGCCTAGTTGCAAATGAACCCCTAAGCCATCGCAAACATGCATAAGCTTGGCAACCGATAATAGTTAACAACAATTAATTTTCGAATCATAGTGACTTTCTAGGATTAAGAGCTAGTTTAAGTACGACGTTGGCAAATCTCGTGTATTAAGCAATGTTGCTTTAATGGACGATGATGAAAAAAGGTGATAGACGTTATTTAGGTTCTTGCAAACAACTCTGAGCGGGTTAAACAGCTCATAATTATATTTACAATGACTAACCTTAACCAAGGTAAAGTGCCTAGAGAGGCGGTTAGGAACATTAAAACTTATTTCTCCAAGTAATGACGGCGAGTCAATAGCGCCGTTTATTAATTTGATAGCGAAGCAAACGCCAAGAACAAATCTACGTTTTTCAAGAGACGGTAAGGACAAAAGAAGCAACCTATTTTCATAGGGGGGAAGAGAAGCAGACGGATCCCAACCATCCGCACTAACTTAATACATCCTGTACCACAAGTGACGGAGAATATAGAGGTAAAGAATAAACGAGACGAAATGAAAATTTAATAACTGCATCGAAAGTATCATTGAACAGACAGCATCTCATTGTACTTTAGCATTACAATTCAGGAAAACACAATAAACATATTATTTGTAATTTTATTTTTCCTGTTGTACACAATATCATGCATTTATTGAAACATTATTAACGTTAATTAGCGTAATAAACAAAAAAAAAAATAAAAAAAAGAGAAATATTTCTCATTATCCAGAGGATAAAGCAGATTTTCGTAAGCTAACGGCACAGACAGAATAAATTATTCATGAAATCTTGCAAAGCAATTTAATAGAGCATATAAGACAATATTTGTCGAATACAAAAAAGTGGTGCGAATACAATAAAGAAAGGTTGTTATACCCTAAATCACTTGCGATAGAAGTTTGTGCGGATGTATGCAACATTCAGGAGAACTTAAAGTAGATTCACTTTTTATTATACCAATCGATTCAAAATCATTTTTCACCTCTCTAAACGTCTGTCCGCCTTTCTTTCGTTGTCTTAAGCTTACAGGCCACAATTTTTGAGATATTTTCATGTAATTCGATATATCCAAGGAAGAATGTTATTTAAAATGATTCAGATTCGAAACATTTTATTTCGAAAAACTCATTATATGACGAGCAGGCTACCGTAGGGTATCTAATGGTCGGACGCGACCCACTTTAGTGTTTTCACTGATTGAATTCACATGTAAGTGCAGTAAACAATATGTAGAATCTTGTCAGAGTTGCAATTTAATTTTTTCCAAATTAAATATTGTTTTTACTTTCAATACATTACAAAATTTAATGTATTATTGTTATTAACTTTAATTTTGATATCTATCGAAAGAAAACGAGATATATTAAGTCTAATACTCCATTTGTTGTATCATTGTATGCATGGGAAACTATAACAAGGTGTACGCACGTTTCTAAACAGCCTAAATACAATTGTCTGTCCGTCCTAACATCCTATTAACCACTTTATGGACTTTTACTAAAGCTTAACCGGGCCTTGTAACTTTAGATAAGGAAGAAGGATGGTCACGATGGGTTCTCGCACGCACAGCGACACACTCTTATAAGAAACAATACACAGCAATTTTCATAGATGGCTTGAAGATAGCGAACTAAAAAAAATATTCTTCTGAAAGTGTAGATAACTTTCTTAGCTATTATTTGTAGAATAGAACGGGTGAGTGCTCAAAGTTCGTTTTAAAGCCAATCTAATTATTTTATTTGTTTTAATTTGTTTTTGGTTTTTTTTCAAGTTAATTGCAGCAAAGTAACCTTTAATAGTAGCTTTTCGTTTCAAAAGCAAAAAAAAAAAATAATCACGATTTCAAGAAGGTAAACAATAACAAATCGAAGAGAAAATTAACACAAAACCAGATTTATTTTATTTTAATAACACATTTCCGTTAGACGCGCAAAACTCGATAACAAAGACAAATTGTTTGCAAAAATACATCAAATTTATTTAAACAATACGTTTTTCGATCTAAAAAATATTAAGCCCGTATGATATTAAAATTCATACTTTCATCTAATTTTTTTTTTGTTGGTATTGTAACAACACTGCAACATTTTTACGATATCACAATGGATACTTTTATATGAACTCCGCGACTAAATTCTTTCAGTTAACAACTGCAAGGTATCGAAATTCTATTTCATTTTATTTAAGTAAAATTCTTTAAAAAAAATAAAAAAATTTGACGATTTTTACCTCCTTTTTTTTACAAAATCATTGTTAAAATAATCCACAAATGGGTTTTACACGCAATAATCGTACACACTTCACAAATGCTTTATTTAATGCAATTATAATTTTTTTAAAAGAAATTTCTTTCACAAATTTGAACTTTATTTTTTTGTTATTACTTTTTCTTAATTCATTCATAATTGGCTTTTTCTTTTCTTTTTTTTATATTTATCAACTCATGTTCTTCTTGCGGTTTGTAAACAAAACTGCTTTTCCTTAATAATTTACAGTTATTTTTACAAACACGCGAAAACAATCTTCGACGTCCGAAACTCGCAAACGATCGAGAGAAACTCGCAAAATGTTAAATGAAAATTCAACTTAGCATCTCAACTATTACTCGGTTCGAATCGAACCAGTCAGCTGTTTGATTAAATCTAAATGCAAGCCTCTATGAGTGTGTGTATGTAAAGTGACTACGAATGTTTAGGACTGTCTAAGAGTGTTTTATAGAGTTTTATTTTGACTGTAAAGTACTAGACAGGTAATATGTTTAATATGCTTTACTTCGTTTTGTTGTTGTACGAACAATAAAGCGAAAATACTATTTTCAACATCTCTCTCACATTGAAAAAGAACCTAAACGGGCGACGTACTTATACTCTCTTTGATTGACTTATTAACGATTTGGGAGTTCTCAAGTATTTTCTTCTCTTTTCTGAGAATAAAATTTACTTTACTATATATTAACTACACTGCCGCTGTGAGAAAGCGGTGTTCCGTAATTTCAAATTCCGACTTTTGATAAATGTAAGTTCTATAAAGAATCTGATCTTTCGGTTCTGTTTTGGCTTTGACTTTGCCTCGATTCATGGATGCCGTCTTCGGATGCGGTCTCCGGATGGTGTCTTCGCAGATGAACATTTTCGTACTTACACTCAGATGTTTCCAAATTTATATTCGCTTTTCGAACTTACTCTTAAATGTTTCCAAATTTATATTCGCTTTTCGAACTTACTTACTCTTAGTGTTTCCAAATTTATAAGAAAGTTAGATCAAATAAAAATGCATTTGTATACAACGTCCGTTTTGAAATAGCAATTTTTCACAGCTAGTGAAAAAAAAAACTAAAAGTAGATTTTCTTAGATGAATGAGCAATTTTTGAAACCAATCATTTATTTGCGTATGTATTCGTTTGCAATCATTTACACGTGTGCATATATTATAAGATATTCCGATATATTCTATAATCATTAATATATATTTTTATGCAAACACACATGTAAGGTGGCAAAAACATTTTATTTGTTATAAACATGTTTTGAAGGCGTCTTTTCAATTGGTCAATATAGAGATAATGATTTAAAAATGCCTTCATCCTTTCTATTTTTACGACGATAGTTTTAAAACTTTATATAAAAAAAACAACTTTATTTCAAATAATTCTTTACTTGCTCTCATCGAATGGCTCTTAATTTCCTGCTGAATCTGCTATTAGCACAATTTTTTTATATTATCTACAGCTTATGCGATTAACAGTGAATTGCTGACAAACGGTGAAAGTGGTGATATATTCGAAATCTTTCAATGTTTCAAATTGCATTATGATTTATAATATTAACATTTTTTTTTTTGGGCATAAATACAAAAAAATAAAAACCTAATAATTGTAATTGTAAGAAAAATTTAAACCAACGAAACGAAAGATGTTTTTATCGTTGTGGAACTAATGCATTCCAAAGAGAAATTGCTCCAACAAGTATAGCTCACATACATATTCATACATATTCAGACTGGCAGAGACAAAAACAAACAAAAAAATGGTTAAAAATAATAACAATAACATTTGTTCCTTTCGTATTAAAATATATAAATATAACTAAAGATGGAAACCAAGCTTCTGAACTTTGATCGTGCGAGAGTATAAAGCCCACCTAAATTTATATCTTAATTCAAATCAAAATTTTTTCACTGACAAGAACTCTGCAAAAAAATTACTTTCTTTTATTTACAGAATCCTATTGAAATGAAAAGCACATGTATTCTTAAGTAAAAGTTGTCGCACTTCCTCGCTTCTTACGTTAGCCTTACAATTTTCCCCGAGCACATTATAGGCTTTCCTAAGTGAAAATTTACTTCTATTATATAATATTAACAAAGCATTTAACAAAGAATGTAATTGAAAACTTCATATATTTAAATTAAATAAAAAAGAAAAAAATATATATATAAAAGCCAAAAACTCCGCTTCTTGTCAAACTACTGCTGGATTACTAGGAATGACATCGGCTCCCGGAGCTTCAGCAACGGCGGGGATCTTGGGTGCACCAGAAACCTCAGGCGCGGCGGGTACAGGCACCCCAGAAACTTTCTCTTCTTCTTTCTGAACCTCTCCTAATGCCCCCATATCTAAACCACCTTCTTCACCGTCATCTGCACCGCCGGTACTATAAAGTGTTGGATACTGTGTAAAACAATCCTGCATTGTGCGAAAAGCATCATAACAATCAGAACCCTTGGGATCGGCTTCGCTATAATGGAAGCATGAAAATGCGTCGCGGAACTCAACGCCGCATGGTCCAGTGGCCATGCCACCCAAACATGGACAACTCCAATTGATTTCACCATCGTTCGTAATTAAACCCTGAGCCGGTTCTGGAGGTGGTAATTGTATGGTCGAAGGTACTGCATGGTCTTCCTTGGTAGCAAAGATTACCTTATCTTTGCCAAACGTTTTGGAGTAACTGTATGATGACATTTTGATTAAGTTAAATTTCTAAACGCTCTTCCGAATCTCGGAGCACCTCAAAATGACAAGGAATGTCCTGATAGTGGCCAATTAATGCAATTGATGCGCGTATCTGTTCATAAAATGCTTTGGGTACTTTAAAAACGCCTCTTTTTTGAGGTTTGCTAAATTGAATTAACTCCAATTCACTGTAACCGCTAATTTCACCAAATAAATCGAGAATTGAGCTTTCAACGCAACCGTGAAAATAGGCGGGAGTTATAATAGCAGATTTTTCGTCTCGTAGATTCCTGTTGGAGTCGTTGGAAATAATGAAATAAAATATGCCGCTTATTAAAACTTCTGATAATTAGCTTACAATTGCACATCCAAGTAATGGAAAGAACTCATACTTTTAATAACCCATTAATGCTTTTCAATTATTATTTTTAATACTTCCTTTAAAAATTGAGAATAGAAATTTATGCAAAACAATTCCTACATTAAGTTATGTCAGATGTTGATAGGGTATGTTTAGTTAAGCAGTTTTTTCTAAGGCGAAAACGTATGTTTTAACAGAAATTATAGCGTTCGTAATGTTATTTAACAGAAAGTACAGCGTTCGTGATGTTATTTAACAGAAAGTACAGCGTTCGTAAGTTATTTAACAGAAAGTACAGTGTTCGTAACGTTATTTAACAGAAAGTACAGCGTTCGTGATGTATTCAACTCTAATAGATTTTTTTGCGATTAGGCAACATCTTTTTTACGATATAGTACAAAGCGGGAAAAACATTAAAATTAATAGAATTATTTGAGTACAGAGGAAAATTTAGGAGATTGTATGGCCGCGCATTGTAAAAATCAATCTTTGGACACAGTCGCCGACTTTGAGGAAAACTAGCAAGGAGGTGGTCCTTTACTAATTAACAAATTGGAAACGAACGGCATTTCAAATAATGACATACAAAGACTTAAAAGTGCTGGCTATCACACCGTGGAATCTGTAGCTTTCAGCACACGCAAGGATTTGTTAAATATCAATACTGATGATGTAAAATCCAATTTACTTTTTCAAATATCCTTACGCTTTTTTTTATAAAATTAAGGACGTGCGTTTATATAAAAATGTGCGTATGACTTTTATTTATAATGTACCGCCACAGTATTTTCAGTATTTCAGAGGAAAACCTAGCATCTACCCATCCCATGATATATTCTACATTTTCATTTATAATACCAATTTCCAAAATATTTCTGCATTTAATTAAAGAAAAATGTGAAGCTCTGTTAAAATTTATACCATTTATGAAAAACTACAATAGCTTCGAAAACACAAAATTTAATGCAAATTAAAACTAGAAAACGAAATATGTTTACACTAAATCCAAATTAAACAATCACAAAAATCACACAATCCATTTGGCATCAAATCAAGTTATTCGCAAAAAAAGGCACTATAACTAATGGCACAAAACAAAAAAAAAAAAAAGTACGTACACAGAAATATATATATATTACAGCAAGAATTGGCGATTAATTCTTCATTTCGTACTTAAATTTAAAACTGCCTTATTTAAGCCTGATTAGAAGGAACATTCAAAAGAAATTTCGAAATATTCTCACCACAGCCTGCACCCAACGTGGAACAGGTCGTGTGGTTATTTGACGTTCAGCCGTAGAGGAAAGACTGAAAAGACGTTCGTTTTCGGCTTGCAGCCGTCCGCTTAGATCCTGACTGGTCGTTATTAAACAAATTTGAGTCTCCAAATCGCGATTGACGGAACGCTCACCGAAATTCGACGAGCCGATTAAAGTTAAATTAGGTAATGTACAACAGGGCAGATAATACCACAAGCCTTTCGCGTGATAAGTCCAACCTGGTTTTTCATATTCGAAAAAGTTGACCCGATGATTTTGTTGACCACGCACCAAACTTTCATAGAAACTTTTTGCTATTAAAGAATAAGCGGTAGGAATACTGCCAGCTGGCCCTCGAGCTCCTTGAAAACCATTAGCCTTTAAAAAAAACTGTGATTGTAAACGATAATAAGTTTTCATAATAAGTGGGAAAATCTTACGTTAGGATGCGCCATTAAAATGGAACATTGCGCTACACATTTATGTGTTAAGGTATCCATGTATTCTTGGGTTAAATTAAAATAGCCTGTTGCCAGTTTTAAACGAGAACCAGCCACACAGTTCGATAGCAGTCTTTTCGTTACAACGCTGTCATGATGTATGCCAATTTGGCCCATTTCTATTAACGGGAATATCCACGTGTCAGCTTTTACACAATTAGATAAAGCTTTCTGTTGGTTTTTATAGGCATCTTGCATTAAGTCCATGATTCGTTGCTTAGCTTTTTCCGTGAATTCTTCTTTTGTGCCTGGTTCGTACGGTAAAATTTTCCAATTGTGATGCAAACCCACTTCAGAATCTTTACGCACAGCCAAACTAAATTCTTGGACACGGGAAATGAACTCTGCATAGAAATCCGCTAAGGCTTTATCTTCAATAAGTATATAACGATCTTGTCGATTGGTAAAATAATCATTCGACAGATTAGCTCCTGATATAAGTACAGCATCGTCGAATAAATATATTTTCATATGCTGCAATCCCAATAGTTCATTCCAACGTGGCGGTATCCAACGTTTAGTCATACCTCTGAGATTAGGTGTGTGATACAAGCTTAATTGCATTTGCTCACCGAAATCTTTCACTAACGGCATAAGCATTGTCTTGGAATTTATTTCTCCACGCGTACCGCGCGTAAAATCCAAAAGTACATTCACTTTTAACGTTGACTGTTGTTGTAAGCTTTTTCTAAGTGTCTGTACAAAATTACTTTCCAACTGCCCTGTACCCAGATATAGACTAGCCAAGAAGATACGATTTTTCGCTATTGAGATTCTTTCCACCAGGGTATCGTAAAAGTGTTTCGGCTCTTGTATGACCTGAATTTGATCACCTCTTAATGGGAAACAAGGTGCGACATTGTGTAACCAGGTTAAGCTCTCTAGACCGGCTGTAGCGTTATTAAAACTTTGATTCAAAACTTGAGGTGTTTGTTGTATGTAACCAATCAAATCACTTGGTTGGTTAAGAGGTTCAGCAAATGATGAAAAGAAGCGTCTTAAAAACATCTTTGGTTGCAAAAGCTGTGATTAAAGGAATATACTCAAATTCTATAAGCGTAGCAATAGTTTAGATTCTAATTTTTTTTTTTTCTTTTTCACGCTTAAAATCACAACAACTTACTTACTCATAACGAAATCATAAAATTCAGATGAAGACTGATAAAATAATATTTATTGTCAACTACAACACAGAGTTGTTAAAAAAATCTTAGGTTGCCAAGCCTTGTAAAGCGTCTTATGCGATGGGCAAAGTCTTTTTAAAAGAACTTCGGAAATTGAAGTGTTGGAAATTTCAACGCAGCCTACGAACAAAGATCGTTAAGGAACAAAATAAGAGAGACAGGATAAAGTAATTGAAGATTCTACGTAGACTGCACCAAGAAGAGGAGATATAATGAAAAAACCAAACTAAATTTTTTCAATTTTTTTAAAGGCTTTACGAAATTCAATTTAAATGAATAATTAATGCCTTTTCTATGAAAATCCCATCCGCTTACTATAGGTATGAAGAATATATTTACGATTATGTGTAATTTTATGTCGCAGTAATTTTTTTGCAGTTCCTTTCGATTATTAAAAATCTAAGCAAAGAAATATGCAATTTCTTATAATGCTGGCAACTTCATATAAAAAACCAACAGATGTTCCGGCACAACACGTGCTCATAAACAATAACAAAAGTGAAACTATGTATATCCTGCAAACATAGCTTGTTGCTCGCCATATAAAATTAAGAAAATACATTTGAGTGCATTATTTATCCTTTATTGTTGACTTTCGAATAAGGCGTTTAATTATAAAAAATGAAACGTTTAAGTGATGAGAGGGCAAAAATTCTATTCGAAAAACTTGCAAAATAGTAAGTAAACTTTGGCCATATTATGTGAAAGAGATTTCGTGATCAATTATTTAATATATTTCAGCATTGGCACAAATGTTAAACAATTAATTGACCGACCCGATGGCACCTACTGTTTTCGAGAACATTTTGATCGTATTTATTACGTATCAGAACGTATACTAAAAATGGCTGAATCGTTTGGCCATAAAAAGTTAATTAGTGTTGGCACTTGTTTTGGCAAATTCTCGAAAACCAATAAACTGAAAATTCACATTACGGCCTTATATTATTTGGCGCCATATGCTCAATATAAAATTTGGTTAAAACCATCATTCGAACAACAATTTCTTTACGGAAATCACATACCAAAATCGGGTTTGGGTCGCATAACAGAGAATGCCGGACAATATCAAGGTGTTATGGTTTACAATATGAACGACTTGCCATTGGGCTTTGGTGTGCTGGCACGTTCCACTACAGACTGCAAAACAGCAGATCCCTTAACTACAGTTTGTTTTCATCAATCAGACATCGGGGAGTATATAAGATCGGAAGATACACTATTTTAGAAATTGTATAGATTACTTATTAGTAATTATTAGATAAGTTATTAATTTAAATAAAGTTAATAAATTTTGATTTTTAAAAATGTACTTATTGAGTGTTTATTTTTTTTAAAGAATGATAAGAAGATTATTAAGGCTTTTATTCTTAGAGAATTTTCTTCTTCGATTATTCAGAAGTGTAAAAAACATAGTTCTCTACTTAGGTCTGACTATAATGCAACCCGTTCGTAAACAGGACTTAATCTTTTCACAACGATTCTCAATTTCATTGTACAAATTCAGACTTTTTCTCGATTTCATCGTGCTTTTCACAACGATTCTCAATTTCATTGTACAATTTCAGACTTTAATGCTACTGGTGTTATAGGTGTTATATATAAAAGATTTTTTTCCCAACGTCTCCAACAAACCAAAAAATAATAGAATAAATAATTTCTAGCTTGAAATTCTTAACATTTACATGAAGGGATAATCTGTTTTTGTAATGCGGAAAATTCTTCAGGCCAAAAAAGAGCATCACGTTGTTTTATTGCGTTGGGATCATCGATTAACATAAGTAACTGTTTCTTTGCAAAATTGTTTAAACATCAATTGATCTGATGTGAAGACTTCTTCGGTAATAAGTTAACAAATGGATTTGGGTTTAGACTGTTATAAATCCGACATTCCAATTTATTAGCCAAAATTAATGTAATAAATTAATTAGAGTTTTGTTACAAACATGGACCCTTATATTTTAGTAATTACGACTATTTTCCAAAATAATGTTTCAATTATCGAATATACCAAATAAAGTATGTTAAGAGTTTTGCATTTCTTTAGAATATACGATCTCCATCACTAATTAAAGTCTGGCAACTCTAATATAATGTAAATTTTCAATGACAGATGGTTATCAGATGACAGAGTGAAAAAAATTTTTGAATACTAATCGTTTTTAATTTTTATTTTATAAAAAATCAAAATAAATAAGTTAAGGAAAAAGTATTAAAAAACCTAAAACAAAATTATTGTTAATAAATTTCGTGACCATGTACAGGACTATCTACAGGTTTACAGTGTTACTAACAATATTGACGCAAGCGATAAAAATTAAAAAAGGTATAAAACGTAACACAACACGAACAAAAACATTTTATTTATTCGCAATAACATTTACGTTACATTTATGAGCGAATATTTTTTTCAATTCTTTTTGCATGCATTTTTAGTGTACGGAGAAAGGTTGCGTGACAAAATTTACGTGCCTATTAATGGAGCAAGTTGTTTTCGTCGTTTAAATGGTACCCATCAAGTAGGATGTTCCTGTGAGTTCAATTTACTTTCAAAGAAAATTGAATTTTCTTAAAGTTTGTTTTCGTTTTCTATTTTTATTTTTTTTTTTAGCCACTCAATCTGGTTCTGTGGGTGTTTTGCATTTAATTGAAGAAAAATCAGATTTTGATTTTCTTTTAAGAAGTCTTTCCGCCCCGCCTTATGCTCCTATGATACCGCCTTACCTCTTTTCACGTGAGAATATAATGCGCTTAAAGAATGAAGGTGGTCGCAACATTTCAGTGGTTTTGCTCATCGATTCTAACACCGACAAAATGACGAATTTTTCACACGAGTTACAATGTCCTAACCAGTACAGTGGTATATTCTTGCCCAACAGTACAGAGTCGCCCACATGTAAGACTAACACTCAAGAAGGGACTTGGAATCCTTGGGGCACCGGTTTGTTATACGAAGATTTACCGTTTCCGGTTTATTACGTGCCCGAACAAGATGAAATCAAAAAATTGATTAAATGCTTTGAAGATTTTAATAATTTTGATTACAACTCACACACCCGTAGATCTCTTTGCGCTATAGAGGTGAACACATTTATGTCGGCGGCCGTCAGTACTGAAGTATGCATGAGACGCACGAAATTTATAAATAACTTAGGGCGTACTCGTTACTGTGACCCATTGGAGGGTAAAAACGTCTTTGCCACTCTCTTTCCACGTAAAATTCAAAACCGTCTTGACTATGTTGATAATCAAGAGAAATATATAATCGTTACTTGCCGCTTGGATAGCACCTCAATGTTTGAATTAACTGGTGAGGTAATTGGAGAATAGATTTTTATTTATATTGAATTCAATATTTTTGTAGGCTTGGGCGCCATGGATTCGTTAATGGGTTTTGGCACTCTCGTGAGTGTTGCTCATATGTTAAAGCTATTACTGCCAGATCAATCGATATTGAAAAACCGCCAACTGAATGTAATGTTTCTCATACTTAACGGCGAATCCTACGATTACATTGGTTCCCAAAAATTAGTATTTGATTTGGAAAATTTAACATTTCCTCCACGCTACACACGCACCTCTCCTATAACATTCGATAATATTGAATTTGTGCTGGATTTAAATACTTTTGACGAAATATCTTCCATCAGGTTACACAGCATTAGTGAATTTCCGCAAGCTAAGGAACTGTTAAGTAAACTGAAACATTACGGCTCCCGTAAAGAATATGATTTCAATATTGAATTCAATAGTTCACTAGGCTACGAGATGCCACCTAGTTCTATTCAATCATTTTTACGTAAAAATATTTCATTTCCTGCTTGTGTATTAAATGCTCCGCCGACAAATCGTTATTATCATTCAATTTATGATGACGAGGTTAACATAAAATTCCATTACGCGAACACTTCACGGGATTACACTCAACTAATGTCAATAGATGAAGCGTTTCGTTATTTCCCGGCTGACTCAGTACAAATGAAAATACGAAATATATCCTCAGTGGTGGCAATGGCCTTGTATGAAATGTTAACCTACCAGAATTATACATCCAATAAATTAGCTAATCCGTTACTGATCGATGAATTCCTCTATTGTTTTACAATGTCAGCTGATTGTGCACTTTTTAAAGCTGCTTCAAAACCGAATAGTTTGCCAGCTTTGCAGATACCGCCGAATAGATATATAAGTGTGGCCGGAAGTCCTCAAGAGTCAACTGGTTGGACTTATCGCATTCTGGGTTATTTGTTATCGAATAAAATGGAAAATGTTACCGAAAGCAATTGCAATTACTTGCCACGTAATTGGTTTGCCGGTTTCGATGGCAAGGGTGAATGTCGTCTTACAACACAAAACTATTCTCTGGCTTTAAGTCCTGCCTTTCTTATAGAAGGTATGTAACGTTGCCTTTTTTTGGTAGTTATATTATCAGTATCAGTTTATTGTAAACATTTTAGATTACAATTGGTCTTCAGGGGAATATTCAACATGGACTGAATCAACTTGGGCGCCATTTAGTGCCCGCATATTTCTCCGTCCTTCACGTTTACATGAAACAATTACTTTCTCCATTGGTTGCGTAGTTCTCATCATCTCATTTTGTTTAATTTATATAATCAGTACAAGAGCAGAAGTATTATTTGAAGATACCGGTCCTGGGGCCAGCACCGATGCGTAAGATATATACAATTTTTGAGAAATTATTTTTCAAAAAAAAAAAAAACCGTGAAATAAGTAAATAAATTTTCTTTTTTTTTTCTTTTACACCTTGTCGCGCCTTTCTCTCTTCTTTCTACTCTCTAATCTATACTCATATCCAGGTTAGCACCACCAACAGCTTGTTAGTGCACAACGGCACATGAAACTCTCAACACCTGCACGAAACAAGGGCCACTTCCGCATTGTTAGAAAAGTCTAAATCTTACAAAATGTTCAAGCAAAATGTTAAAAAGGAAATTCTTAATTTTCTTAACATGACAAAAACAAAAACAGCAGCGATTCACCGGCACTTTAGCTTTCATAACACATCAACATCTTGCTTTACTCATTAAAACTTAATTAATACTTAAAAAGACTAAATAACCGGATAATTAAAGATTATCTGAATTCCTTTCACTTTCATATTTATTTGCACCTTTTTTAGCTTTTTCCATTTTTGATAATTACTCATAGCGTAAAAAAAGAATTTCATCGTTTAATCACATATATCATTTTTATATATTTTCGATTGTTTTATAAAAGTAAAATAAAAAAAAAAATAATAAAACAAATTAAATTCATGATAAATTGCTAAATAATAATCAATTAAAATAATAAATTCTAATACAAATAATAAAATATATGAAAAGTAAAATTTCGAAAGTTTTTTAGTTAAGTTAAATCCTAATAAACTAAAGTTCGTATTTAATATTATGTAGCGTTATGAAATTGTTAAGAATTGCTAAGTTTTTTTTTATATACGTGTATATATAAATATACATATATGAGTTTTGTAATATTTTAATCAAATTTATTTAAATAAAGAAACATATTTAGATATAAAAGAAAAATTTTTGCTTTATTCCCATCAGGAAACGATAGAAAGTCGTATTATTCATTGTACAACATCGAGATGGAACTCCACTCCATGAACGATACAGTCTTCCGTAAGCATGTCCATCTGTCCATCTGGTGTAATGTTTGTTTCAAAGATTCTCCTGGCCGCAGAAAAATTTTGAAAAGAGTTTGAAACTGACTCCAACCCCCCAAAAAGGACACGCCCACTCCTACAATAAAAACTGTGAACATCGTTATTTTCGGACTTTATTACTTGTTGCTCATAAAGTGGGCGTACAACAGGTCAACCATACAAATTTTCATTTATATCCCGAAAATAGAAAAAATTAGCCGCCGCGCCCATTTAATATTATGGTGTATGAAAATTTAGTCGTTTATTTTTTTTTCAGTCATTTTGAAGATGACGGTGCTGGGTTTAAAGAATTCAATTACGACTGAATAAAATGTTCGTAAGCAGTAACTAGAAATAAGTTTCAGAGGTCAGACAAGGTCTACATATTGTTGATAGGTATTAATCGGTGATGGGCATAAAAAGCAAAATACAATTTTCCCAATCCTTTTCTTATGGTAAATATAGTTTGGAAGAAAATGCAAAAAAAAAAAAAATAACTTAACGAGGTAACGCGAAAAATAACAGCTTTCATTAGTATTACCAGTTTCGAAATATTTCATACATTTTTCACATCAAAAACACTTTACTTATGGCAGCTCCTTAACCAGTTATTAAGCCCTTTATTAGTTTTTATTTATACAAATTCTATTTTTGTCTGTTATTTGGCAAATTCTTTGGTGAATTCTTCTGGACTTCAGTTCAGTTCAACAAAATGTCGATCCTAATAAAATAATGCAAAAATTTACGGAAAAAGTCCATTGTGAAGAGGAAAGGCATGAGATTGTATGGGTTAAACGAAAAATTGATGAGGAATCAAGTGACGACAAAACGGAAGGCGATAAGCAAACAGAAGCCGATAATTTGCAATTGTTTCCCATTGTTTATTCTAAACAATATGGTGTACATTTTGGTAAATTGGAAAAATTACATCCTTTTGATGCACAAAAAGGCAAACACATAGCTAAGGTAAATTAATTCATTCATTCGCTTCGCGTGGAAGGAAAATCGATTCGAATATCCCTTTACAGTTATTAAACGAGGCGAAATTGATTGAAAATTGGAAATTCTACGAACCGTTAGAAATAAGCAAAGAGGAATTGTTAAAAGTTCATACACCGGAATATTTGCGTAGTCTTAATTGGAGTATAAATGCAGCCAAAATCTCTGAGATTCCTCTACTTGCGTTTGTACCAAATTGTTTCGTGCAATGCGGTTACTTGAAACCTATGCGTTTCCAAACAGCTGGTTCAATTTTGGCTGGAAAATTGGCTTTAGATCATGGCTGGGCTATAAATCTTGGTGGAGGGTTTCATCATTGTTGTTCTTATCGAGGAGGAGGATTTTGTGCATATGCTGACATCACTTTATTAATACAACGTACATTTGCCGAGGAATCTTATATAAAAAAAATTATGATTATAGATTTGGATGCTCATCAAGGCAATGGACATGAAAGAGATTTCCTTAATAATAGCAATGTATACATAATGGATATGTATAATGCTTATATCTATCCAAAAGATGAGCCAGCTAAATTGGCAATAGATTGTGGGGTGGAATTGCTCCCCAGAACGGAAGATGCGGAGTACTTACGATATCTTAAACGGTAAATTCGAAATCTCCATGAAGTAATCAAATTATTTAAATTTGCATATTTAGTGGCTTGCAATTTGCTCTTAATGAATTCCGGCCGCAATTAGTGGTTTACAACGCTGGAACGGACGTATTATTAGGAGACCCTTTAGGCGCTCTCTCTATCACACCAGAGGTTGAAATTGCAATTTTACAATTTTATATCATCCTTTCTAATCAATTTTATTTATTTTCCTTTCATTTACAAGGGTGTAATTGAACGGGATCGTTTTGTGTTTTCCACTTGTCGTTCACAAAAAATACCCATTGTTATGCTATTAAGTGGTGGCTATCTAAAATCTTCTGCCAAAGTTATAGCAGAATCCATCATTAATCTCAAACATCAAGATCTCTTGACATTGAGATAAAAAAAAGAGGAAAAAAAAAACAAAAGAAAAATTTTATTGATTTTTAATGCCGAGCAACATTTGCTATGTACGTACCTTCAGCTTTGTAAAACAAGACTGTGAAATTATTAAAAACAAAAAAAAAAAAAAGGAAAAAAAAAACCGAAAAATTATTGTTTTATGTTTCATATAATATTTATGAAAATTTTTAATAAATAAATTCACTTTCCAAATTTACTTGAACGAAAACCTATATATAGTTCAAAATTTCAACAGATGGGAGTTCTAAAATATATCTTGTAGCATGTTAATTACCAATTGTTATGGAAGATGCCTTATTACTGCTAAACTATTTGGAAGGGAATCGACAATTGTTTCTTGTTTCGTAAAAGCTAACTGAACTCTTACTTTGTACAAAAAATTATTCATAATAAAGCTTTCTTTAAAATCTTTAGCGAGGATTGGTCGGCGAAGAAAGTGGGCATTCCTCAAGAAAATACAATAACAATTTAAAACGAGTATAAACAGGTATAGCGCTGTACAGACTACACTGAATTTCATATGCCAACCTATAGATAGATTTGCAAAGTGCATTTGCCACCAATTTTTTGAATTTTTCGACTCCGTAGCTGTCCAAAATAAAGAGTTTATTGTATCCTGACCAAAGGCAGACATAAACGATCGCCGACTTCCAACATATTGTAGAAAATGTATAATGGGCCATTAAGCAATTCGAATTGGTGAATTTTTTTAAATATAGGAAACTATTGTTTATCTTAACATCTTAATACTCTCAAAGACTAACTTTAATGTGAATGAATGATAGATAGATATTTCGGTAACGACTTTTCAAAATAGGACGTTATATAAGATGTGAGCGAAAAAATTGTCAACTCCGAACGATTTTTCAATAGCGTTCGTCGCTATTATACCAAATTGTGATTTGTGGGCTGAACACAGGAAAACAAGACAGGCAGACGGACAGACAAGCTTAGATCTTTTCACCGAATCATTTTCTGAATCGATTGTTGGAATAAAAGGTCCTTGTGAATGTTGCACACATCCACACAAACTTAATATACCCTTGTAACATACATCGTGTAAGGGTATAAAGATTGATCGCTTGATTAAAATCGTTGATTTGAAATACAAAAGCGGGGCATTAGCGTGTCATTGAATTCTTAATTATCTCATATTTCTCTCCATGGAAATCTGATTATCCTTTTTGCTATTAAACCCAAAAACTCCAAAAGGGTTGTTATGCAAAGACAGTTCAAGGAAATTTTGAAAAACACATTTTTTTTATATATATATTTGGATTTTTCCATATGGACGGATATGGTTAAATGAAACCATTTAGCTTTTAGAAGACTAATTGAAATCCTAACATATTTTGGGTATCTCTATATTTAATATCTCGAATATAATTTAAAAGTTTTCCTCGAATATATATGAAAATTTTGCAACACTGCCTGTTATGAACACAGCTGACATATGTATCGATTTTTGTTGTTATTATATTTAATTGCTTTACATTTGATACTTTGTTACTTTTTCATTTACAAAAAACAAACAAAAAAAAAAAGCATTTAATATCCAAATTCAAAAATTGACTAATTACAAATTGTTTAACAATAAAAGGCTAAAAAAAAACATAAAAAATTAAAAACCAAAAAGCATTTATTATGTGTTCATAAGCCTAATGCGGCAAAAAGTTAAATAAAATTAATTGTTTTCCAAAAACGTTCTAATGGAATTTATACGACCGTCGTCGTCGTTGGGAAAAATGTAACGTATTATTGCTTTTTTGTGTTGCCTGTCGCAGTAGGCAAGAAAACAAAAGAAAAACGAAAATATCTCACACAACAAAATAGTTTAGAAATCACACATACGTTGACAACACACGCCAGATGTACTCACTTAGTTCAGTTTATTGCTTTGGTGTATTTTAAGTATGTGCGTAAGTAATTTTATTCTTCTGATATATATACACGTCTATATCTATATATATATATATATATATATATATATATAAATTATTTAAAAGTTAGGGATTCGTTGCAAATTACAAAAATTTTACAAATTTTTAAATCGAGTGACAATTGTTTGAGAAAAACAAAATTTTGCCCATTTTTTTTTTCGGATGCTTTTATCATATCCATCAACTTTTCACGTTGGGATGAGGAGATTCTTTATGATTCTCGTCTGTTGACGGGGTTACACAAAAATAAAGGCAGGAGTTAACAGAGATCACATATTCGACGTATGTATCGGATGATGAGACTAGATGGATGATTCGACTTTTGGAAATGTCAAAAATATTTGAGATCAAATCGAACGCTTTAGAGGGCATTTCAAATAAGTAATCATAATAAAAAATTTATTTATATTTTTTTATAGTTTTCTTTTTTTTTGGTTCCCCATTTGATCGGTTTTTTTGATTTCAGGGCGTCTGTTTATTATGCCGAACGATTCAGCATCATTTTCTGAGCTCGTTTGTCCGTCTGTCCGCTTCGTGTTTTTGCTTTCAACAACCCATAATTGTTGAGATTTTCATGAAATTTGCTACCATGATGCGTTTTGACCCAAGGAGAAGAAGGTCTACTAAGAAGGCCTCAGATCGGACCACTTTGCTTATATCTTGAAAAGTCTTGTATGAATAACTGTGTTAAGTGTGATGGTGTAGAGTATTTAATGAGATTGGCTCTGCTCCACTATAATGATTTTATTTGTCGTTGAATTAACCTGACAGGAGATTGCGGATCATCAATCTTACATAATAGCGTTAGTTCTCCTAGGTTTAGCAGTAGCGTCGTAGAGAGATTTCAAGACATGGAGATTTGATTATAGATAAATGGATTCGTATTAATCGAAAATAAGTTGCCTCCATACACTTTTTAATAATTATTAATACTATAAGGAAGATGGAGAAAGTTTAATAAACTATAGCTAAGAAAGCTTCGGGATAAAATCAGACCGTCCACTAGACTGATTACAATTCTGTATAAAATTATTATAGGGTCAGTATATTTTTATGATGAAACTGTACTTATTAAAATGTTTTAGCACATTAATTATGTGTTCACTTATTACACTAGATGCTATTAGGTGCTATTGACAACCGTATTTGGGAAATATTTTAAAATTTTATCTATTTTTTAATCAAATTTCTCGAATTTCTTTTATAAGGTTTTGTTGGGCTTGGATGCCAATTAAGTCTTTGAAGCCTATGGACTGACCACGGGAAGGCAGATGGCAAGCAAGCTAATAAGCGAATACATATACAAAAATATTTTAATTGAGTCGGACCCAAGAGTAAGAATAGTTTAGTAACCTTTGCAACCCCTTTTCTACGCATGCACTATCTAAACCCAAAGGATTTTTTATACTGACCTCGAAAACACGGGGTTGTAGCAGACTTATTTTTCGGAATTTTTAGTTGGCGATCGTAGGCCTTGTTGGAGAATGAAAGCGGCTCCTATAAGCAAAAACTTGAACATAAATTTGCAGTGGATATCGGTTTGACATTTAATTTAAAAAGAGACTAAGCCACAATGCCAAGAATTCCACGTCACTTAGAATATATCGATCTAAAAGTCGTCATGAATTTCTTTTTAGGTTCAGGTGAAAGGGTCAGCCTTAAATTGCTTCGATATTGACTGTCAATTGACAAGTCCAGGATATAACATTTTTATGCAGCTTGTACTCGTTCTCAATTGCAGAGAAACCTTTTCATTCCGAGAAACCTTGATAACCGTTGTTCACACACATATTCTTCCAGTTGAGTAAAGCATTTCGTTTAAAACTCTATCTACACTTTACCTGCACAAGTGTTTGTTTTGCTGTTGTAAAAGCTGGCAGCCGTTATTTAAATGCTTACTTGTTCATATCAAGTTTAGTGTATTACCCTGTTGCTGTAGCCGCTTCTTTGAAACGTTCTTCTCGAATTATTTTTTGTTTAATAAATAATATAATGCAATTTATTCACTATGCAGGAATTTTTTTTTTTTTTTGTCCAAATAAATAAATCGTTTATAATATCTACCCACTTGAAATTTGTGAACGGCTTACACTTATTTTCAAATTTGATTTGACGTAAGAATACATTCTGCTGAAATTTCCGCTTTCCTTCCTCCGTTCTTAGTGCACTTTATTTATAGTGTCGGAATACGATCTCATAAAGTTTATATTATGTTACAAATCGCAAATTTTCAAATGTTTCTTGTAAAGACCGGAATATGTATTTAGTCTTAAATAGAAGGTAAATAATTCTTGACCTTGACCTTGATATTTTTATCCATCTGCACATAACGGTATATTAGTTTTGTCAACTCGCTTGCCTGCCCTCTCCACTTTTCATTTTATTTATATTCTTTTATTCTGTTCACTTCTTGTTCCCTTCACCTTAGTTATATTCGTTGCGGCATTTTGCATCAAGCTAATCAAGCAGACCTTTTCACTTATCGCTGTGTGAGTAATGGTCGCGGGAACATGCAAAATTTGTCTGCTATTGTTCGCTAATACTCACGAGTGATATCCATGTGTTCGTGGCATCTCATTAAAGCTGATTGATGTTTGTTTTTCTTTTGTTTTGCCCCATGCCAAGAGATTTTCTGACTCCAAGTCATTAATTCGGGGCACTACCTACTTTACCTGAACTTATCCGCATCACTGATAATGAACAATGAGTTGCCTCTTCGGGTAAAGTTGTTTGGCGGTGTGCAGATTTTTCTAAGCTTTTAAATCACAGCCTATTTGTGCTGTGAGAGTTCCAAGATCTTTTGACATGCCTATATTTATATAAAATCTGATTGAGTGGTCAACAGTCAGTCGATAGATTTTTTTTCATTTCCTGCGTCTCTTTACGAAAGTGAATGCTGATAAAGAATTGAAAATCTTCCAATCATTGAAAAATTGTGATGAGCTGGATTTTGGAAGAAAGTCTTAACAAGGAACATTACCTAACCTCAGACGCCTCTTTGAAAAACGAAATGTTCGATTATTTCTGAAGCTAAGCGAATAATAAAAATTTTTTATACCCCCAGTCCAAGTTCCAAGTCTCCTAATTTACAAACTCTCCCTATCAGCTAATAGGAATAGGAAAAAAAAAGGGTCCGAGGTGCTGTAATTCTCATTTCCAATTACACATAAGACACAAAAAAAATGAATTATAAGGAAGATAATTAAAGGTAGTGTTGTAGAGGCAAACGAAAGCACTGCCTAACAACCCTTGACGGAACATTAAACGTTGGACACGTGGTCCAACAATGCTGGGGGCGGAAATATCACACTTCATTAATTTAATCATAAACAACATGCCACACATTTCAACCCAAGTTGCGCAATGCAAGGACGGACTGAATAAGATTCACTTAGTATCCATAGCTGAACAACTAAATATTCAAACCAAGGACGTATACAAACTTTTCGCAATATACCGATGATCAAACTCTCTAAGCCATCGTTTATTGAGACCCAGTGGAGTCTTAACTTTATGAAAAGAAGTCTCAATGTGAACATTAAACCTTAGTTTACAATCAAGTACGACGTAGGGGCATCAAGCTTACCCATAACAATGACAACTGCTTACATTTCTTTAAATTTAACGGCATGCCGTTCAACTCCGACCAGGTGACCCAAATCTTTGAAATTACCCTGGAGTAGGACCGTTATCTGCAAACATTATAACTCTAGAATTCTGTGAATACACCTAAGAAAAAATCATTTACAAATAGAGAGAGAAATATAGGCCCAAGATCGTATCTCCGGAGAACACAATACCGGGAATACCGCAAGAAAGACAAGAGCATTCTTTACGAACGACCCATGAGGTAACTTCATCATATTATCAGCGAAGATCAATAGATTGTGATCTACCTTTGACTCGGATCAAATAAATCTATTCAAAACCTTATCTGGCTTAGAATAGTGGGAAAATTTCTTATAAATACAATAGGAAAGGAAATTTTTCTGTTTTCAAAATTCTTCTTTTCGTTATATCTTATACGACTAATGTTTTTTTGTAATCCAGTAACGATAAAGAGATTTTGTGCAAGTTTTCAGAAAAACTGGAAACTCGTAGAGGAGCTGTTGTCATCAGGATAAAATTACTGAATATTTCTTATTAAGAGGAACAAAAAAAAAAAAGAGTGAACAGAACAGAAAACAGTTATAATTCGCTGAAATGCTGCAAAAAAATAAAAATAAAACATCAAACCGATCAACTAACATCTGAGTAGGCAAACATCAACACTCCAATCAGTTAATATGAATAGTTTCGGGATTTATTGTTTACATAATCACGACAGAGGGGAAAGTTGCCTCTGTATCTTATTTTGAATTTTGAAAAATTCATAGTGAGAAGATCCTCACTATCAATCACTAATCGAGTTGCTTGAAGTAAAAAACATTTTGCCCATGAATTGGAATTTAGATATAGAAGGAAGGACGGACCATTTGCTGAGTTTATACGTCCACCAATCATTCTTCTCTTACGTAAAGTGAAATTTTTCTGAAAGAGGAAAATTGGTTATATCTTTCTGATTTCGTTATCCACCCGTGTTTTTTTCCTTAATGTACGTAGCACCCAAAAGGAAGCTTCAGAGACCCTACAAAATATATACGTTCGAGATCATCGCGAAATTCTAAGTTGATTAAGCCATGTCTGTCCATCTGTGTGACTGAGTGTTGGCACTCTACTATCATAAAAATGAAGATATCGACTTCAAACTTTGGTAGAAACATTGGAACTTTCTGCACACAGGTTGGGTGTTAAAAATGGGCTAAATTAGCCAGAGCAGAAGCATGCAGTAGAACGTAAACGAAATCAAAAAAAAAAAGCGTGCCATGCATGTCAGCGATGCTAGAAGCGATGAATAATCCTTAAAATATCCTTAAAATAGCTGACCTACAGCTCCTTTCGTTTATCCGCCCATCCGTTGCTTGCTGGGATTCTCATAGTTGGCAATGTTGACACAGAGGGCTAGAGTTTGATACAAGTGTTCTTAGCGATTAAAGAGGGTTTAAAATTGAAAATGGGCTTGTCGTGCTCACTATAGCTCAAAATGTGACAAAGCTACTTATTAGTTATTGCCTCAAAGCAACATAAATTAATTGGGAAATATTTTGTCAAATATGGATGCGTCAAATGTTCGATCATGATCTTTTAACAGGCCCAGGGAATTTTTATGAGAGGCTTTGAATTAATATTCAATTGCAGTCGGATAAAGTCGCTTTTGCCGCTCCAAGCTTAGTTGCTCTCTATATTGTATTGTTTTTCTCTATAGAGTTCCAAATCAACATACTGTTCCGCTTATTTTAGGTGTGGTGATCTCTGGACATCAGCTAAGAATGTATGGGCAAAGAATCAGAAAGTTTTGCATAATAGCGTTGCAATACGACACAACAGATGGGCGGACGTAGATAGATCCAGCTTGTTAGAAGTGGTTAATAAGAAAAAAAGCATTCGTTGGAGTTTTCCATTTTCCATTTGTATACTAAAGACCACATTAACTAAGATTGTGCCTTGGTAGGGACTCTACAGCTCAAACTTTCTGATCACTTCCTGATCACTTTTGAATTTAAATAAAGGTTTAATAGATAGGTAAGAGAGATTAGGTGCGTAAAACTTGGCATAATTTCTCTTCCCCTCCCCCCGTTCCTCCACTAAATGAAAAATTTTTTAAATTTCGACGCACTTATCGTACAAAGGCCCGCCTAACTTTTATAATATGCAATACCAGGCTATTTACAATTGCGTTTGATGTCATTTCAAGCCACATTCTTGTTTTCGGTTTTGTTGTTTTTTTCTTCAGAATATTTACACGTTCTTACGCTAACGATTTTTGCAAATAACAATCGCATTTCTATTATGTTTATCTGCACACATGCGCATAAATATTCACCACACAAAACAAAAACAATGCGATCGCCAAACATTTCCTTTACAATGTGCATACATCTATCTACACATATACATGTACATAGGTATATAAATGCAAGAATGCATACCTATTGCTAGCATGTGTGTGTGTATGAATGCGTCTATGCATAGAATAAAAAGACAGCTAATCTGGCAAAAATGTATATATACATATTCCCCATTCCCATATATATCACAGTTCGTTTATAAACAAAAAGAACACTAAAGTAAACACAGTTTAGCGCGTAACAGTTTGAACGAAATTGTTTGTAAGAAAAATATTCTTTTTGCGCAAGAACAACAACAAAAACCTTGAACAGTGATCATACATAAACTAATGCATCTGTTCGATTTGGACATTTATGTGCACGAATGAAATTGCAAAAGCGGCAACAACAACAATAACAATAACAATAGTAAAATAAAAAAAAAAATCACATCATCAGCTAAACAACAAAATCGGATGCTAGTGCAAAAGCAAATGCAGGCAGCAAAAATAAAATAAGTAAATAAAATAATGTAAAGAAAAAAAGAAAAAAAAACAAAACAAAACGTGATGATTTCTGTGAATGGTATGTTCGAAAAGAACAAAGCATTTTGCATTGGTTTTTGTTTTTGTTATTGTTATTGTTATTGTTATTACTTTAGATATACATAGTAAACGAATAGCTCAGCTGTTGTTACCATTTTGCAAGTCGTCATCTCACATACAAAACCTTTGCCGCTTATACTGTTTAGACGTTAGTTTCATTTTGTCAGTGATAACAAGCAGATTTACTTTTCTGCACTCGACCGCGTTTTTCTATTCTCTTTCTTTCTCTCTTTTTCCTCACTCTCTTTCACTCATTCACTCAACTCTATTTGGTTTTTTTCTTTTTAAATAAACATAGAAAATAATAAAAAAAAAAAAGTATTTAATTAAAAAAATCAAATTTTGAAGTAATTTTTTTTTTTTTACATATATATACATATAGTTTGAAATCTATGATCGCTTATAGTGCCGCCGCCAACATGAATACCAATAAAGTGGTGCTTTTACGTCACGGTGAGAGTGAATTTAATAAAATGAATTTATTTTGCGGTTGGCATGATAGTCCGCTCAGCGAGAAAGGTACGCGTGAAGAAATAAATGTAAACAAAAAAATAATAAAAAATAATAAAAAATAATAAAAAATAAAATAACATGTATATGTGTATATTAGCCTGTGTGTGTGTGTGTGTGTGCGAAACGAATAATAATAAATTTGCTTTTTTTTTTCCAAAATTTTCCTTTCAAAATTTTTCTTTCACTTTTTTTTGTTTTTTTGCTTTTTTTTTTTGTTTTTTTTGCTGTGTTTAGGTCTTGATTATGCTTCAAAAATCGCTGTTGCCGGTTTGCGAAAACATAAAATGGAGTTCGATTTGATTTACACATCATTATTGACGCGAGCTCATCAAACTATCGATGTCATTGTCAAGGATATGAACTACACCAACTTACCGGTGCGCTGTCATTGGCGTCTAAACGAACGACATTATGGCAACTTAACGGGTTACAATAAACGTGAAATGGCTGATAAATTTGGCGAAGAGCAGGTACAATACAAATACAAATACACAGTTCGAAATGCTAAGCAAATAAAGCTTAGAGCATATTTTGAAGATTCACTCTCTAAATATCGGACCACACGAACTGGTCAGTTAAGTTGATCGGAGATCATTTACTCGATTTTATGTAGTTAGAAAAGTTTCGCTCTTTTATTGGAAACGTAACAGCTCTCACACTCACACTTGATCTGCCGCCGATACGTAGTCTAATAAGATCAGTTCAGTTTTCAATGCGTTTGTGGCAATCAGGAAAGTTTTGATATTTGAACTCTTTCAGCCCGTGAGTGTTTCACACAGAAGGTGCGGTTAACTTGGCTTATAGGATTCTTATATCTGCTCATAGAGAAATAACTTTTTAATCAATACCCTTCATCTTTATGCTGAGTTTTGGAGAGATGCCCGTCGGGGGAGTTTTCCAATAAATTTTAGATTGAAATTTTTTTAAACTTTGTGAGCACATTGTCTTCGGCCGATATTATAGATATAGATAGACGCTGTAGATACAATTTTCAAATACGAAGCCTTATCGTTCTTCCACTTTATCGGTTATTTCACAGGCCTTTTTTGGAATTCGTTTTCTTAACCCTAGCCATCCAGTTTTTAATCTCATTTCATTCGACTAGGAAGAAAGTGGTAACGACAAACGATGCTCAAAGAATTAGTCACTCTTGGTTGCTACAATGGTATATTATCATTAAGCCTGATACACTTCGAAGTTTTTGGTGGCGGTCAATATATGAAAGTTAATAGTGGTGTATGATGTTCGAGCATTTCATTGTCGAATATATGCCGCCTTTCCTTACTAGGAAAGGAAGTCAGGGAAGCCCAAGGAGAAAGCTCATAAACTGTCAGTTTGGAATTGGAATAAAAACACCATGAAGGACTGTGACAATGATGAGATATACGAGAATATTTCTTATAAGTCAGGGGAGCCCAAGGAGAAACCTCAAGAGTATGTCAGTGTGGAATTGGAAGAAAAAGATCATGAAGGGCTATGACAAGGACGAGATCTACAAGAATATTTCTTATAAGTCAGGGGAGCTTAAGGTGAAAACTCAAGAATATGTCAGTTTGGAATTTGAAGAAAAAAGACCGTGAAGAGGTCTATAACAAAGAAAGAGATCTACGAGAACATTTCGTAAGCAACATAAAGGATTTGTACACCGATATTAAAAGAAGGATAGTCTCGAGTTTCTTCTCAATTGTTTAGTATTTCTCACAGGTCTATGCCTACTATATCTGTGTTTACATTTCTGGAACTGTCTGTAAACAGAATATTTTCTGCTTTAGTATCTGCTCTTAATGGACACCATAAAAAGGGAGTAAGTAGTTATGTCATTGTAGAAAATGTTCATTAACTGACGGGTGTACATGAATAAAAATCTCAAATGGATCAACAAACATATCCAACATATCTCTTCATTTTACGAAGAGCGTGTAGCTCTAAGCACTTAGCTTAAGTTTTATGTTAAGAAATATTTAAGATTGTTTTTATGGCGGTTAGGCGACTTTTTCTCACTAATGAGATCATGATTATGAGGAAGCGAAAGTTTCTTGTGCTTTCACGGAAACTATGCTTATTGATAAAGAATAAAAAAAAAAAAAAAATAAAAGGATTTATGCCAATGGATTGACTGTCTACGTGACACTCGCAATTAAGTATTCAAAGAGACCAATGGAATGAACACTATTTCCGTGACATATCTTTGCGTCACCTATCTGGAAATGCGGATATAATTCATTTCTCGTTGCGCAAGTGCAGGCGAGTAGATAAGAATCGAAGAAGAATTTCAAGAGAGAGTCCTCTCGTGCAAATCTCAGCATGGTAGAGGTTGTTTTGATCGTAACTACAATGAATGCTCGCTCAGGCGGTAAAGGGGTAACACCTACTGATTGGGGGCATCTTCCTCTTTATTTGCTCCTCTCACGCTGTTAGACGCTGTTATTCGGTTTTGTTGATAGAGAGGTGGAACCAATGAAGATTTTTGGTGCGACAAAAGATTCTGCGGGATAAGTCTTCCTTTTGATAAAGTGAAGAGATCCTTACGGAGCTCGTTTAGTGGTTGCGCAAATAGCTTATATCAGATGACCCCAACCCGTTATCGAGTTTTACCAAAAAAAAGAAAGAAAGAAAAACTACGTGGTAAACGACAACCATTGCCAATGAGTCAAAAAAGTGTCTAACATTGAGATTTAATTGAAGCGTTCTATGGATATTATTAACCTCAATATCAGCATTGGTGGGAACTTTTTCTTCTTTTCTTTATTAAACTTTTTATCGTCTATTCATAGATTATAAACATGTGTGGAGCTGGGGACGGCTGCCTATATAGTTTGAAGGGAAGGGAAGGGAAACGTTATGGAAAATGAACGGGACCTGAGTTTCAAAGCATGGACAATTAAAATTTCTAATAAATGTTAATTATTCCTCTAGATCCGTTATTTTACGAAAAATAGCAAGGAAAGGACCCAGCTTTATGGTAAAGTTGTTTTCGAGAAATATACAAAGGTTCGAAATTAGTCCTAGATCCGGTTAGAAAGCCCAAGAATTTTGACCTACTATGCAGAAATCTTCCTAGATTCTAAGAGAAGGAAAATGAAAAAACTAGATCAGCTCCTTACAGTATTAGTCTACGTTCGAAATTTTCCTGTATTAGTCTACGTTCGAAATTTTCCTTAAAGAAAAAAAATAATAATGGGGTTTAGTGTTGGGACTTCAGAAATTCAAATACAAGCATAGCAACAGGAACGTGTTTATCAGTTGAGTAATTCGACCGATTAGTTTAAACAAATTTTTTACAGACGGCTTTGGCAAAGGCAATGTGAGCCGTTAAAAGTGCAGCCATATCTGAAAAATGTTAAGTGGAATTTTGAAACCCAACTAATATTAAACGTCGTGTTAGAAACGCGGCTGATTTAGAAAGTTCGGAAAATGTATATGGATCGTTCGATAACACTTTGAATACAGTAAATCCTTATCCTTATAACATGTCTTATACGGGATACATTTAGACATATGCAATATTATTCATAATTGGACACATTCTTCACTTGCTATCAGCAAATACTGTTGAAAACTTTACTTACCTGCTTATTATCTATCTGTTGGTGTAGCTAGCAGACTGTACTGTACCCGACCTTTACTAGCGTGGACGTGCCTGGAATGAAGAAAAACAAACTGTTATTGAGATATGCTGGCTGACTGACTGACGTAATACTGTAATTTTTTTTTAACCTAATCTACTGAGCTCTGCAGTTTTCACATACTTACAAACAACATATTTTGCATAGAAAGAACGTCTCATGCGATCACTTAAATACAAGAAAGATTCGATACAAGAGGAACATGCGTCTTATATAAGAGATTCTACACAAAATGACAAGAAATCATTTCAAAGGTTATACGAAAATTATTATTATCCCCTCTTTTAGGTACGCTCCTGGCTTTTAATGCTACTAGTTATGTTATTCCATTAGTAAAAGCGGAAAACCCGTATCAACGTTCTTGTATAGCATGTATATTCCGTATGTCCGTCCGCTTGTTGTGTGGTAGGCAAAATCCCACTAAACCATTTGATCTCTGAAATTGAATTTCTTATGTCATTCATTTAAGCGTACACCTGCAAGGCGACAATCGGAAGAATAAAATTTCCTTTACTGAAGAAGATGGGAACAAAAACAGACGTGCAATTAAGTATTTTGGCCTATTGCACTTAAAACACTTCTTCATTTACTTTTCTTGCTCAAATACCAAAAATGATATCTTCTTTGCCCTTAAGTGCATACTTTTGAGGGAATGTTTTATAAATTGTTTGGTAAGAAATGATTACCATTTTCTCTCACACCCGTCTGTCAATGGATATGTATGGTCTGCTACCCTGTTTACACGATTGCAATTTGTTTTTCATTCATATCTTATGAACCGCTTACTAAAAGTGTATACACATGGAGAAGGGAATATGAAGAAGTTTTCAGAAACGAACATATTTTCATGATATTAGCACAAGATTGGGTTTCATTTTTTCTTTTCATCAAAGCAATCATTCGTTTACTTATATCGCTTGGGTTTCTCTTTGGTTGCAAGTGAGCAAGTTGGACGCAGTTGAGTATCTTGATCAGTTGAGTATCTTTGTTTTTGTTGTTCCATGGAAAAATATACGAATTGTTTTAAGTAAAACGTTTTTATTGCACGCAGAAGTACTGCTTTAAGTGGCCTTATATATGTAACTTAGAATATTCAGTCTACAAATGATAGAATTTTTCCTTAGATTTGTCTCAAATAAGTGCGACTTCTTAACTGTAAAATATTTTAAAGGAACTTCTGATCTTTATTTAAATACATTAGAAGATCGTCTTCTTTATAAGCATAACAAAAAACTTGGGTCCGTCCGTCAGTGTGTTTGTATACCTGTCGTTGGAGCTACCAGGAGTAGAGGGTTTAAGATCAAAACTTTGCAACTTTGCGTACATATTTTTAGTTGATGAGCCGCCAATCAAAACTGGCCTATTAATCTCTTATTATATAAAAATATATGAGAGAACGCTTGGTTGTGTGTGTGCTTGCACGTACGCCTGCATTTATATTACAGTGTAGATTACATATTTTTTAATAGATACAAATTTGGCGCCGTTCGTATGATGTACTCCCACCGAAAATTGTGCCTGAAAATCCTTTTTATAGTATGATACGTAACAATCCAAAATTTAAAAATATACCGGAAGATATATTTCCCGATACTGAATCGCTGAAAGAAGTTATTGCTCGCGTCCTGCCCTTATGGGAATGTGATATCATGAAGGAAGTATTAAAAGGATCTCGTGTATTAGTTGTGGCTCATGGTACTGTGGTGCGAGCACTTATCAAGCACATAGATGGTAAGTATAAAGTGAAAAAAGAAAATAAATAAAAAATAGAAAAAATTAAGAAGAAAATTTCCCTATAACGTTAATAAAATTGAATTCTATAGATATTGGCGAAAAGGAAATTACTGAACTTAATATACCAAACAGTGTTCCATGTGTTTTTGAATACGATTTAAAAACGTGCAAACGAGTGAACAAAATGCAATATCTAGCCGATGAGGAGTATGTGAAAAAGGAACAAGAAAAAGTTGCAAAAATAGGAGATTATACGGCGAGAAAGAAGATATGAATATTTTTCTAAAATGTACATACAAACACACACACACGCATATATATATATATATATATATATATATATACACATATTTTATAAGGCACGACTTATTTATTTTTATTTAAATTTTACGAATAATTCTCGATAGAAACACATACATACACACATAAATATATACATACATACATACATACATATATACATAGATACATACATATATGTATAAATAAGATATACTAAAAAAAAGTAACGAGAAACAATTAACAAATAAAAGTAAAAAAATTCATTCATAAGTATTACTATAAAATTTTCTTTAAGTTTGCATAGCGAATACAATTTGAAAAAGTAATTCATTCATAAAACCATCATGTAAAGGTAGGCCTGGCCTTTTTCGTATACATGTATCTACTACTAAACGCTAATGTAATCAACAAAAGAAGACAAAACACACGACAGCAGTACATATGTATATATATGTATGAGAAGTGGCTCGGAAAAACAACAAACAATAACAAATCATAAGGTGTAATAAATGTAAGTATATTTATGTGTACCATGTAATATAAACCATGAACCGCCGCTATAGTATCATAACCAACACCTTAGCAAACGAACGAACGCCAATTGAAAATGTAAATAACGACAGATGCAAACAAAGAATTCTCTCATTTTTTGTACATAACATTTAAGTATAAGTGAATGAGTTAGTAGTAGATTCGAGTGAATCGTGTAAACAATTTGATGAATTAGTACTTTTTTACATTTAAAAAAGCACGAAATAAAATTAAAATACTCATAATTCGCTCACTCACCGCTTATATCATCTCAGGTTTGAAAAAAATATTTAATATTTTGAAATTTTTCAATCAACCATCTTTTTTTCATCTCTAGAGTAAGTGTAACTCGGCGGCTGAGTAACTATAAGTGTGTAACATTTTATTTCTTTTGTTTTATTGTTGCTGACCGGTGTCGTATGAGTAATAATAAATATTTTATACCACATATTCCCGGCGTACATTTTCATTTGATATTATTTTGGTAGGTATATAACTGCTTAGCTAGCACTCATACGTTGCGATCACCCATGAGGTGTTGATACGAACACTATGTAAAATTAATGTTGGGCTCTTCTAAGCAAAAATACTTTTTGGTGTATTAGGTTTGTGCGAGTGCGTGGAAGGAGAGCGAGTCCAGAAGGACGCGACATGGAAAGCCTTTTGTTTTACCTATCAAGACGGAATTAATTTCAACATATGTTTTTATCTGTGCATTTACTTGAGTCATGTCCATGTCGTAACCTAAGTAGGCGCGCTATTTAAAATAGATTGGACTTAACGATCTTTACGAATATCTAAAAAAAAAGTTTTCATTTTTAATACCTCTTGACAAAAAACAATAAAAGATAAAGACAAGATAATTGCCATAACAAATTGATATCGAAAATTTGGAAGAGATATGATGCTGAATGTTTGTACATATATATAAATCTTGATATGGTAGCAAAGTCTAATTATTACGGTTTTACGTTTGGATTATAAAGATCTATCTTACAGATAGCTCTACAGTAAAGCTACCAATGAAAAATGACGCCTCATGTAACCACAAAATCAAAGTTTTGGGGTGTGTGTGTGTGTGTGTGGAAATTCCTGGTTGCAGTCTATTTAGCATTATTTATAGATCATTTTTAGATCATTGGAAAAGCTGATAAATTATTTTCATAGTCGTAATATTCGTTAGGGAATAAAGATTTTTCATAAATACACTACATCACCTTGTAGTTATTCACCTAACGACTATTCAAAATATAATATTGTATGGAAAACGAAGCGAAGAAGAAATGCTCCGATCCGAACAATTTTTAATAGCGTTCGTCCTTGGGCGAAAGCAAGTTAATATACCGAATTTCATCGGGAGGTATATTAAAAATGGAGACCTGTAGGTTGAACATAAAAATATTAGACAGACAGACTGACCAAACGGCAAACAAGGATAGATAGATTCAGAAAGCATTATTAATGAAAGGCGGATCTATCTCAAACCATTTTAGATGTTGTAGGCATCAAAATTGTAATTCACTTTCAGGAAGTCCAAGATCCGCAATCACTGCGAAAACTAGCAATTTTGTTGAAGATTGCTTGCTGAGAATTGGCCGATCAAGTGATTAAAGGTGGAGTTCAACAGAAACTTTAATGTTGGATCGCCTCAATCCTTTGAGTATAAGAAAATTGTTGAGCAGATCGTATTCTTTGGGCAGGGATTTCTCTCGAAGGACCAAAAGTTGTCTCAAGTCTCGAAGCAATATTAGAAATGACCATTGGTTAGATCAAATTCACATAATATAAGCTTAGTAAGAGATATGTCGAAAGGCCATACAATGCTTCTCATCGACACAACATTCATAATAAGCCTGAAGTTTACAAGGATATATAGGGTTTTTGAATGAACTTACTTGATAATGCATAGCAAAATGAGTTCACAAGATGGCCGAAGTTAGCACAATCGAAAAATTTAACGATTTTGAATCGTGAATGTTTATCGGCGTAAGTAGGTAGAAAATCAAAGATAAAACATTAATAATTAAAAGAAGAGAATTATTTTCATGAGCGAATTTCGTTTTCAGCAGCTGGCCCGATATGATGAAACAATCGAAACGAATCATATGAAGGCCCTTTAAAATCTTAATATGAAGATGCGAAATAAAATTAATCCTAACCGGTTCGGCCTGATTGGATGAGTAGGCAAAGAGTCTCGACTGGTCGTGGGTTCGAATCTTAAATGCTGTAGAGATTTTAATAAAGCCGATAGCCTTAGATGCCAATGCTTCAAGACTGCAGTCTTAGAATTTATTCTCTGGCTAAATTCATAATAATAATAATAATAATAATAATAATAATAATAATAATAATAATGATAACCCTAACCGGAGCAAGTTTCACTTGTACATTTCATAAAAGTATTAAATGTTTACCATGGGTGTGTTTTTATTTGTTTATTTATTTATTTTTTTTTCAAAAGGAAAAATAAACGCTAGCATTAGTTGAATTCTCTGTTAGTGAAATCTAAACAAGCCCTATCTATACTTAGTACCTGTTGGTTGCTTATAGCACATTGACGTAAAAGGTACTAAAATACTAAATTTTATCAACACTGTAGGCAAGATAAACCAAAAAAGATACAAAATAGGTAACCAGATGCAGATATAGATAGAAAGACGCACACCGAGAGAGTGAGAGCGAGAGAGAAAGGCCAAAAAGACAGAGAGAAAGAGAACAAATGAGAGAAAGAGAAAAAGAAAGTGCCGAAATATGTAAGAAAACACAAAAAAATCACTTACAGTCGTGAGAGCAAAGTGCAAGCATGAGAAATCGGCGGTCATTTGCGGTCTGCACATAATTGTAGATACGCACCGTAAGTACGCTGTGTTGATGTATCTCTTAGATACCTTTAATTTAGTTGATTGAGTTAAGCGAATCAGTGCAAATATTAATTCACGGACGTTTGCTATAATCGGCACAATTTTATTTTGCTCGTGGTCGTTTATAGAGAATATATACATAAATATACACGAACATACATACATATATGTATGTATACAAAAAAATTTTTGTTTTTTTTTTATAAGAAATATATATAGAAATAACAATAAATTACAAATTTAAAGTAAGCAAAAAGACTATTCTGTAAAAAAACAAAAAAAATCCAAAACTAAATGAAATTAGGAAAGCAATAAAGTAAAGCAATTTTTTTCCTTTAAAATCAAAGAAAAAAAAAAGAAAAGAAAAGATTAATCAATAGCTCTCTCAATGTAAAGCAGCTTGTAAAAAGAAGCATTTTTTGTTTTTTTGCTTTTTATTAATAATAAATTTAATATTTAATTAGTTTTTTTTATTTTTATTTTTTTTTTATTCTTCTTCATTATCTAATCATACCGATGTCATCAGAGTAAGAAGAAAAAAACAAAAAAAAAAAAAAGAAGAAAATAGTTGTGTTTTTATTATAAAAAACAAATTGGAGTAAACGAATACAATTACTATGTGTATGCAGTAACTAAAGCAGAAAAATGCTGAAGAGATGTCATCACATACACAATAACAAGCAGCAATGCAAAGCCGAATCGTATCGAAAAAAAAAGAAAATATATGGTGCAAAAATAGCGTAACAATGTTTGTGCAATGAAAATGATGATAATGATGATCTCTTATCATCTACAGGCGCATAAACATTTCATTTCTAGTTAAATATAAATTAAATGCTTAAATATATCTTATGTACCGAACGAACGAGCATTTGATGAATACATGTATATATATATATATATATATATATATATATATATGTGGTTATGTGAATTCAAATAAATTTAATTAAATAAATTCGACTTCGATTGCAAAAAAAAGAGCAAAAACGATAGAAAGAAACGTCAAAGATAATTAACCCCGTTTTGTCTTCAAGCAAAAAGACGTCCTACTGTTCCTTCTCCTGTTCATTTTTGTGTCTGAGCGGAGCTATCGAAAAAAAGCAACAAAAAAAAGGAAATCGATTTTCCCCTTAGTATTTATAGGTGCTTTTACTTTGTTGTTGTTCTTGTTGTTATTTTCGTATTTATATCATATAAAAATAAAAGTTCGCTACTCTTTTTTGCTTAAGTGTACAAAAAGTTTTATTTTTAAAACACCACCCAAATAACACCAACAATCAAAAAAATAAAAACAAAAGCCGTCAATATATTTAACAATAACGACAATGATGTTTTCACAAATTATCACTTGTGTTAAAATTATTGAGAGTAAAACGAAAACAGCCAACAAATACAACGCATATGCCGCCGCACATTGTAACTTCGATGAATGCCATCATAAATGCAAGATACACATATAATTAGGTAAATAAGCTTCTTTTTTATTTTTTACATTTTTTTTTTGTGTTTACACTCGCAAGTTATTATATTGCAAAGTGAAGTACAAAAAAAAAAAACAATTTTTTTCGTTCTGTTTTTTGCATGACTTTGTTTATATTTATGTCTACCTTCAAGTGTATAAATTGCTTCAGTGTGTTTACTTATTAATAATGAGTTCATGCACTTATGATTTCTTAATTAGATTCGTATTTGAAATGTTTCCCAAGTTTTGTGAGTATATGATGCAATAAACATCATATCGGTTGGAAGAGGCAAACGTTGGTTTCTTAAAATTTCTTCACGCCAAAGTACAGAAAGAAAATGAATTCACATTTCATTGAGATTGAAATTTGGTTTAACATGTACTCGTTATCCAAGGCGATATCGCCTTATATGGGATATATACTTGAAATTATCGGTTGCGTTGATAAATCACAAAAATCAAAATTTTATTATAATTTTATTGCATTCTTTATGCAAGCAGGCTCTCTAAAGACCCATCTCCAGGCTTAGACGGCATTCGTAACAGTCACCTTCAAGCCCTTTGCACATTGAAAAATAGAATTATTCTACTCAAAGAATTTAACAATATTCTAAACACCGGCCACATGCGATCCTTTTCCAAGTTGTCATTTGGCGAAAAAGGAATTTGAGAAAATTTTCTACTCCTCTTTTGAGAAATATCTTGGATGTGAACACATTCTCAATCACACTTTCAATTCGGTTTCATTTCCGTCCAAGACAACATTCTTACCTTGCGGTCCGCAATTAATTTACCTACTTGCTGAGCATCTCCTTCTCATTGCCTGCTTTCAGGACATAACATCAGCTTATGATTCTGTTAACATTAGCACCTTAAAGTCTATTTAACTCTTTTTGAAACTCCGTAACAGGTTTCGCCGTTCTTTATACGAACATTTTAATTAGCAATAATGAGGTCATCGCGCATAGGAGAGCTTGCACAGGTGTTCCCCAAGGCTTCCCCGTGCTAAGTTCTCTTTGCTTACAAAATTTTCACCCTCTTTGCCGAAGAATATCCCAAGTTTGGGCTATACAGACGATCTGGTGACTTGTAGCGCTCATTGTGATCCAGAGCTGTGCAGACAAATTATACAACCGGCCCTTTCTATCGCTTTGAGTCTCTCCAGCTCACGTTTTCTTAGTTGCATTTAAATTGCAATTTTTTCGATTTTGAGTTCACTCAATGCAACGGAATTACAAATTGTTAATGCAACCAAAAAATATTAAAAACGATTAAAGAGAGAGAGAGGGGTAGAGAAAGAGAGATAAAGAAAGAGAAGGTAAAGTTTTTTGAACAAGCCTGATCAGACAGGTTATAGCATTTTAACCTACATTTCATACATTTTTTTTACTTTGGTTTCTATTAAATGCATTAACACACAGACATATGCATTGTCAAAATCTAGTTTTTAATTTTTCTATTTGTAGGCATAACACTTTCTCATTCATTTTCATGAATATTACAAACAAACTTTATATACATATCGTTAATAGCGGTTTTTTTTTAAGCAGATATATATATATACATATATATGAGTAATGCGAATTGTGTGGAGATTGCATTAAAGATTAGATGATAATTAGAAATTAATTAATTTAGAGTAGATTTTGTATTTATTTCCAATCGAAATTTCGAATGCAACTCTGAACTATATTCACTACATCTTATATCTCTTCAGCTCTCTCTTCTCTTTATTGGGTACAATTTCTCGTAGGTTGAAAGTTTGTACCGATGTATGTATTACCTAGAACGAGTTGAGGTAGACCTACCTTCTATTATACTAATTAATTCAGATATATTTTCTGAATCAATAAAAGTCTGTCTGTCCGTCCATATGTATGCCGATGTATTTTTATATTCAACCTGCAGATCACAATTTTTGGACATATTTTGATGAAAGTTAATACATTGGTACATTTTGGTTAATCGGAGGAAAGCTATTAAAAATGAGCCGGATCGTTGTTTACGTTCATCTTTTCCCTTTCTTGTGTATTTTTCTTAACATACAAGTGGCGGATATGAAGGAGTAGGGTGCAGCCAAATATAAGCTACTTACTTGTTCCATTGTCATTACATTTAGTCAGCGTAATGATGAAAAAAATTTATACAAGTCTTGACGGTAGTCACTACTTCATCTATACTACTACTCCGTTCTATTAATACAATTAACGGCAATATTTTTTTTGTCTTTCAAAATTTTTCCAGTGCGTGTACATTGTAGGTCTGCTTATAATCTACGGCATAGACTGAAACAGGGCTCAAAAAAGTTATAGTTTTCCTCCTTGTTATCGCTAGAATGTTGTTAGAGTGAGTGCAGAGACGGATGGGCATAGGGTCGAACACATTTAAGCTGATTTCAAATCCTATACGATATCATTCAAATCTTTTCTTTAGAAAATTGCTTTATTAATTAGTCAAAGGCTTCACTTAAATTTAATATTTTTTTTATTATCGTATCGCACGAATTTTTTGTCTATTTGGGTCCATTAAAGAGAAATATGTTCGATTGATAGTATCATGTACCGCGCAGAAAATGATGATTTGTATTTGTTTATTTTTTTTAACTCTTAATGCAATTATTATATATATCAATTTTTGCACTCTACATCAATTGTGGTACAGGATATACTAAGTTCGAGCGCACGTTTGAAACACCTGCTCGTCTCTTGGCCGTCGATGTAAAGTTGTGTTAAAGCTACGGTTATTTGTTAGTGTATTTTGATGAAATTTGGTACATGGACGTGTTTCAAATCCAGGATAAACGCTATAGAAAATGGTTTGACTCGGACCACTTTTTTGAAAACTTCCCTTACCGCTTCCCCTTTGTTCTATTTTCAAAAGCCGTTATATGGAAAAGATTGAAATTTTCAAAATTTCTCGACAAAAGTCGCGAAATAATAGTATTTCGGTATTCTAAATTGGTATGAAACCTTTGGAACTACTAGGGCAACTTTTGAACCTACCTCTCATATAATGACAGCTGATGTTCCTATGAATAAAAGGTCAATATTTCAATGCCTCAGATCATAATAGTAATTTAAGAGTAAAAAATTGACTGCACTAAATTTGGATCATCTCGGTCTATATAAGGATTTTCGAGAAAATTGACCCTTTATAGGGCAGAAAACTCTACATCTTAATACGTGATGAAAATTGACACAGACAAGTAATTTGATATAAAATTTAAATCTACAAAATTTGGACCACAAACGCCTATTTTTGCCTCTTATGCTATGTAAGGATTTTGATAAAAAATTTCCTTTTTTTTGAGCAAAAATATTCAGTAATTCGCTATAAAAATTATTTTTGAATACAATCCTCTGAACCTCTTGCGGGAAGCCTCCAAGTTGCTCTACTTTTTAATATACAGTTTCATTATGGTAAGAATAGCGGCCTAGCGGTCCGGCCTAGCCGAACTATAATGCTTGCATTTGTTTTCATGATAAAAATGTTAACATATTAATGAACAAATGTTTTCGAAATGAGAGAAAAACTAATTAACTTAGTGAACGAATTGAAAAACAAAGATTTAATCGCAAATTGGCTCAGAACAAAATATCGCAAATAATTGTATTTTCGTAATTAATATGTTTTATTATTATAGCAATCTGTCGAATGTTATTTCAATCTATAGTAATAGATACATACATGCGTGCATACTTGCATACAAACACATAAAAGGGTATTTATCAGGAATGATATTTGATTTGTTGATAATAAGCATTATGATTATTATTTTTATTGTTATTATTATTTTCTATTTAATTTTTAATTATATTAATGACCTCTTAAGACAGCTTTGCCAACAGCAAACGGAGATAATCGGAAATCTATATAATGGCAATGCTTAGATACTTATAATAGATAGGTTTGTGTATACGTGCACTTGTAATTTGGCAAACATCTGCACGTACATACATATGCAATATGCAATATTGTGCGCTATGAGTATGAGTGTACCTTGTGTAAAGAAAAAAAAATAAAAGAAAAAAAGCATTGACCTTACCAACGCTAAGCAGGCATTATTGTTGTACTTGCGGTGCAATCGCATGCAAAAGAGATTTACTTGTATACATCATCAACAAATACCAAGTGCTAGTAAAAGTATATGCATATGCGTATGTCTGTGCAAGCAATGCAAATTAGCTTGACAGTGACATTTGAGTTTTCAATTTCCTATTATGTCTATCGATTTTCCGGAAAGTTTCGCTTATATAGGAAACCGTAAAAGATCGCTTATTAAATATTTAAAAAGTGCTCTCCATCGAAATTAATCCAATTTTCGTACAAATATAGGTGCAAAAAATTGAATTATCTTAGTTTATTAATGGATGGGTAACGGTACGTTAACAATTTCCAAGCCCAAGGTCTAAGGTCTGCACTATTTGGGTCATGTTAAGTTTGTGAGGATGTACACAACATTCGGAAGGACTTGAGATAAACTCTCGATCTCTAATCAATCTAAGCTTGTCTGTTTGTCCGTCTGATCATCCTGTGTTCTTTTGTTGTTCGTAATTTTTGAAATAATTTGATGAAGCCGACTATACTGATATGTTTTGTCCTAAGGTCTAAGGCTTCTGAAAATGGTTCGGATCGGACCAATTTTTCAACCACGTCCCCACACTTTGTATTATATATATATTTTTTATATATATTTGAATAACTGTAAAAGTAGTGTAGAGTATTTAATGAAAAGCCCAGGCTCTTGTTTTTGAATAATGATGAAAAAAAAAAAAAAATTGTAACCACTTTTGCGAATGCCTAAACAAGTGGAAAAAAGGGGATTCGATATCTGAATAAATCGTTGGTAAAAAAATCAAAGAAGTCATCTATAATTTCGTAGTCACGAGAAAGTATCATGAAGTCCGATTTTTTAATACCACGAATCGTCTTATATTTATTCCCATTCCCATTCCGGTTCTTTCTTTTTCTAAATCTAATTGTGGATGAGCTAAAGATACCGTTATTAGGTTTCAAAATTTTCGAACAACAGCAAATACAACTCTTACTACTTTGATTTATTATAAAGAATTCGAATCACTTTTATGTCAGTAGAAAATAAAAGTCTGTCTCCCTCTCTTTTTGTAATGCTCAGATATAAAGTGAAGTCGGATATCTATTCGGATGAATTCTTTACTTTTTCTTCTCTAAATTTTACATTTAATTCCAAGGTTACGTTGCGTCCAAAAACTAAAGCAATTAACTTCATTTGATAGAATGATATATGGGAGAGATGTGTATGAGAAAAGAAATCCTATGAGTCAAGAGTTCCTCTGATAAGTATGTACATCTACCCCTAGAGCTTAAGTTTTTAAGCCGACTTTTACAAGTGAAGACAAGCCAGGCACGACGTTCCACATTGAGTATCGACATCTGCATGTAAACTTGCCCAAAACACTTGAAACCTGCGAAATTCGCATAAATAAAGGTATCTTGCCTCGTCCCCAATAAAATTATAAAGTTACCACTTCATTGTCACTCTTTAAGGATTATAACTTTCTCATGCTGGCACAGTGGAAAATACACCTTTCCATGATTAACGTAAACATGTCTAACACCTATTCGCAATTAATGCTGCACTCAAAGCAAGGACGGCGAGAGGTACACTTTTGGGAAATATGTGTAAGAATTTCTATGCAATTGCTGGCCCTATTTAAGAATTTGTTAGAAAGCAATTTAAAATGAATTTTTTTTATTCCAAGTGATATTTTACGTCGACATCTAAGAAAGTGATGTCCTACAACTCGTCACCCAAGCAGGGCCATACAGCAAGTTTGTCATGTCTCTGTTTATAGCGCTTATGTCGTCCTCATACTCTATATATTCTTGATCAAGGGAAGATTCTAAATGGATATGACATCAACCGACTGTCCGGCCATGTTCCTATTCTCATCTGCCAGTGGAACGCTAATGGGCGCAAAAATTGCCATAGAATGTTGACGTATGGTAGACCTTAATAGGCGATTTTCTAAGCAACTCAGGATGTTGAAATCTGGCAGTCACACGCTTAGTTGCGTACTTAGAGGTAGCATTCTTCAACCCTTCTCTCAATAAGATAGAACCTGTAATGTAGAATTCCCGGATGAATCGCATGTTGTGTTTACAGCAAGGTGTGCTTGGCAGTGTTTTTGTTTTTTGATGCTGAGGTTTGATGGTTCGTTCAGATTCTGGTGTTATCGCAATTTTCCGAATATGTTTCGCATTGCATTGAAGTTCATTTCCGGCAGACATGGCACACGTGACTTGCATTGGCCTGAAACTTGGTACAATCTGTTGTGAAACTTATTGATGCCTCAACTGGAAAAGTTAGCGCGATCGATTCACAAAAAGCGCTCATAGTATGCAAAAAACTTTACCCCATAAGAGATAATGACGTGAATCTCTCTGATGAATCTAGTGGTAAATCTCGCTGTAAATAGCTCTAAAGCGATAGTTAAGGAACAAAGGTAAAAAGTTCCACTAAACATGTTGAGATGTTTATATATCGTGAAAGCTTTGAGAGGGCGGATAACAAAAACTGGAACTTCAGGTGAACATCGTTGTTCGCTTTAGCTTGTTCTCATTAATGAAGGATTGAAAAAGCGGATTTAAAAGGACAGGACAATTTTCGAGTCCAATGGCGGTTTTCGTACAGATTGCTTACAAATCATTAGCGTTCGTTTCCTTTTGAGTGAATCGCATAAGATACGACTCTTAGTTAGGAAAAAGTTATTATACCACACTTTTAATACATATAGCGCATACAAATAGCGTGGAGTATAATTATGGTCATTACGTAGAAGAGAGAGAGAGAGAGAGAGAGAGAGAGAGATCTCTTAACTTGCCATTATCTTTGATAAAGTGTGTCAACATACTTTTTATATAATTTATATGATCTTGACGCCATTCTCACACACAAGTCTACAAGTATATATACGTAAATAACTAACCATGCATATAAAGATATTAAACAACAACAATATATGCACAGAAGACAGACACACATGCTCATTATGCATTATTCTGCAGAGTAAAATGCATTCATATTGCATTGTGTAAACAGCAATAAGTAGCATGCATGCATTTATTTACCATATTTCGCACGCTCATCCAATTCGCCTTTTTTAATAAAATCACTAGAAAAAATTGCTTCAGTTTTATTATTGCAAAAAAACGTGGACAGACGCTTAATTATTGTGCTAATGTATGTTGACAATTGTTGCGTGTTTTCTGAACGCATTCTCACATCAAATATTCATTCGTCTCTTGTCTAGACTCGAATGATAGTTTTCGTTTCCTTTCCTCCTCATAACGGCAATATCATAGAAGTTATCATCAATCAATTATGCGCTCGCCATCAAAGGGCCAGTAAATAAGTCGATTGTACGTTAATTTCTTTTTATACCCTACTCCACAAAGTATATTAAGATTGTACGGATGTATGTAACATCCAGAAGTACTTGAGATAGACCCGTCTTCTAAGCTTATCTGTCCATCTGTCTTTCTGTCTGTCCATGTATTTTTGTTTTCAACCTAGAGATCGCAAAGAAGAAATTTGGTGCAATGATGGCCTTTCAGCTAAGGGCGAACGCTATTGAAGCTAGTTCGGCTCGGTCCACATTTCCGACTTTACAAAATAAAGATTTGCAATTTTCAAAATTTCTCGAAAGCAGCTGCCTTCCAACTTGGTGCGAAAAATTCGGATCCGATGGAGCATTTTTTTGATTGCTCCATTGTTTGGCCATATAAACGATTCTGCGGAAACGAAACCCTTCTTATGGTAAAAAGGCCTAATTTTGAATATTTCTTGATGGGAGACTTCGTGCATAATAATCACACACGTCATAAAAAGTCCTTCATGGAAAATAGGCCCTTGTGTTGCAGAAATGTTCAAAATAATGGTTCGTAGGAGTAATTTATTATAAAATTTGGATCCAATAGATCTTTCACTTAGACTTAAACCATATCAAATAAGTCTCATGCAAATGTAACGAACATGGAGTTGTAGAAATTTGTAGTGTAAAAATTACTAAAACCTTTGATAAGTTAATTGAATTTGGGAAATTTGGACCACGTTAACTGACATTTTGAGAATCGCGCAAGGTGAGAAATTTTATGGACATTACGTCTTCACATCAAAACAATATATAAGTTGTAATATGCTATCAGGAAAATAAATGAACATCGGTATTAAGCAAGAGTGTCTCATAGTCGACCTTACCCGACTATAATGTTCTTACTTGTTGTGTTGAGAATTTTGTTGTTTAAGATGTCAAAGATCTAGGCCAAGTCATCATACTTAATGCCCTGATCTACGTCGGGCCATTCCGTTATTTGCTGCTTGTTGGGAAGGAGTTCATGTCTCATGATACAAACCTAAAGGGTGTTTTACAACATGCATTGGCTTTCGTGAGCAATTGTTTTTTTAAAACCAAAACAAGGGTGTCCCGTAAATTGTGTTTTCTTGGCGTATATTTAATGCTTTAGGCATTGTATATATGTTTATATATATCTGCTTGCATAATATGCTGGAAACTAACGCCATTCATTTGACTAAGCTTTAGTAAGAAGTTTTCAAAAATAGCATCTGGTGCGGTATAGTAACTATTACGTTTTGTTAACTTTTGGAAATCCCTTAAAACTGGTGCACATTCTGCAGGTATATACCTATATATATATATGTACATATAGATCAGTTTAATTGCTTTCTGGCATTTGCGCATATTTTGATCAAAGCAACATTTCTCTTTAACTAATCGATATAAGTCTTTGGTGTTATTTCTTGAGCTTTAAGACCTTCTTATTTATCTTCACCACCGCGGCACTTTAGCGCTACTTATGACACTTTTTTCGGAAAATCTAAAAAGAGGAGAGAATTTCCACAAAAAAGCATTCAAATATATCGTCCGACTATTACTTCTGTGTAAATGTGTATTTTAGCTCAGAACGTCCACGTAATGTAATGTTTAGTTCGGCTATAAATTGGAAACGTAGTGCATGACAAAGAAAATATATCTTAACCGTGGAGGTGAGGAGAAGTGAATAAATCGATATTCGAAACTATTTTTAAATTCAAAACAATGAAACGAACAAAATAGCGCATAGAAAAGTTATTTTCGCTATCGATGATACCTGGAAGCAAAAACGCCGGCTGTGTATTGTATTCGGTCGACCGATGAGGTTGCTTATGAAAATCGAATATTAAAATATGTGGGAATTTGTTAAGTTTCCTTTTACCTCAGAACATTGCACAGATGCAAATAGATCCAGGTTTGCTTTGCAATATTCATAACTCAAGAGGAGATCATAAAATAAACGATAAGCGATGTGGAATCTATTCAACAAGTACGTATGTACATACATAAAGTCTGGAGATTGGAAGGCTTTTAGATCTTGTAAACGGACGGCAAAAATAGCATAATATCAACCGCTGGTGATGGGCTTAAAAAGATAGCAATCTTAGCTTGAACTTGCAGTTCACTTCTGGATGGTTTTATAGGTCAAGCGGAAGTATTGTAACTAGATTGGAATAAAATTCAAAAATACATGTGTATATGTCCATTAAAGGCGATTGAAATGTGAAGACAAAAGGAAATAAATTTTATATAAGCACTAGAAGGTTTCTGCCGCTCGAACTGCATGCGCTTGAGTCTGCCAATCAAATTCAGCCAAAGTCAATAAATAATTCAAAAGAGAAATGCAGTTTTAAGTCGTAGATGTAGTGGAAAGTCACGAAAATTGTTTCTATTTGTAAGCGTATGACTGTTAGATGACCTTGGCAAATGTTTGTCATAAAATTTAAATCAATATTTCTTTTATCTAAATAATTGTAAGCAACAATTATATAATATTTTTGGTACATTTTCTTTGCTCTTCTTTTTTTCTTCTATAAGACAAGACGTTTGTAATGCAAGATAAAGCAGAATTTCTTATCTATTGCGAGGGTATTTCTAGGCGTTTCACGGTAATTTCTCAAGTTAGTCTTGGCAATTCATTCAAATATATCTGACCAAAAAAATGAAAGAAAATCACCACATCAATCTTAAATATAACACCCATCGACGTACACACTATATATGGTTCCGGAAATGCTTTTGTAGAACAACTTAATGAATCAACGTTGCTTTTCCAACATCAGGCGGTTAAGGGCAGATTACGGCAAAGCTCCTATACTCAGTCTCAATATTCAGTTCCTAAACGCTTCCATCGCTTTAAAGTCAATCAATAGCGATTTAGTGACGAAATACTAATTTCCTTATGTCCTTTATAGGCAATAATAAAATAAATGATACGAATTTGGTTGAAATGAGCTTTTGCTTGAATCAGCGACATACGACACTGTATTGACTTTTGGAGACTTTTCACTAAGAGTTCGAGTTCACGCTTCGCCCGAGCTCGAAACTAAAAAAATCTAACCAAAATCCTCATTTTCTTGAGTAGAAAAAAGGCCAATCAAGAAATGCCCATTTTGTGAATGGCAGTAAACAAGTCTATCTCCTCAAGCAATAATAATGTTAACTGCCAACGTCAGCAAAACAAGCACTTGTATGAATAAGACCGCATCAGTCTTAGTAACTCTTCTTAGTAGTGCTATGTAAAATCTAAAAATTATTATTTCCCCATTAGATAGTTTTGGAGGATGAAAGGTAATCGATGATGATGTTTGAATTTTGATTAAAAAAAAAACGCTACGAAGTTTTTCCTTTATCTAATATAAAGCCATAGGATACATTTACCTCGCGTGTACGTAGACATATTTTTCTTATTAGTTTTTTTATTTATTTTTTTTGGTTATTCATTTCTTTGTCTATTTCTGGAAAATTTTTTTTATTATAGTCGTTTACTTTTAAGCTTTATTTATTTATTATTTAATTCGATTGTTATCTGAGATGAAATGTTTAGAAAAAAAAAAAGAAAAAAAAGTAAATAAATACAAAAAGTTTGGGACGGACACGGTTAGTCTATTTAAGATGCGATAACGACGACCAGAAGTGTATTCGCTTTTTTTCGATGCGTATGCCTTTACGTATATTTTAAATGGAATGATTGAATGTTTGCTATGTGTACGACCTTTCATTTGTTGGTGAAATATTATGAATAGAAATACGCTGTTAAGCGAAACTGTTTACGAATTCATTTTAATCCCCAAAATAACATTTCATCCTACTATTTTTACACATATCATGTAAGTGTTCAGTTACGAATACATATGCAATAATATGTAGTATTTAATAGTAGTTTGAAAGTCAAGAAAGATTAGCAAATAATACCACTTAAGGTTGATTTAAAGCTGACTTAAGAAAGAAATAAGTAACAAGCAAGAAAATTTACATTCGGCTATAGCCGAATCTTTTATTATATCCATAGCACTTTTATTTAAAAAAAAAGAAAATGAAAAACCGATTACTCTTTAGATTTGGGGGATGGGCGTGTATGATTTTCTCAATTTTTTTTTTTTTATTTTACCTTCGGGACTTTATCGGGGTTCTTGGGAGTGTATGAATATTGCCAAAAATCGGTGGTGTCCTCAGTCCTCAAGCTTCAAAGATTTTTTCCTAAAGCTGAAGGTAATATCAAAAGAAGGCTTACTGCAGATGTCATGTGTGCATGACATGAAAATCAATTCAAAATTTCACATTGATCGAGGATTTATGATTATATTTTAAGGAGTCTATAGAGCAATCATCCGGCAAACGTTTCAACCTGACGAATATACCACCAAGCTATGTATAAGTGGGTGTAAAAACTTTTAAAATTTCTTAAGCCAGTTTTTGTATATATTGTTTGGAACTGACAACTTGATACAGAATATATTGCGAACACTGAATAACAAATAAAAATATTAGTGAACATCTACTTTCATCCAACACAAACTGTATAGTGTATGGGTATTTTTTAGTTTCGTTTTTTTTTGCAATTTTTTTCACAAGTGCTGCCTGGATATGTGAAAATACTTGCACGTAAAATATTAAGATTACGTTTGAATGAAATTCAATACACGATACTAACCAACAAGCGATAATTTTGCTTTTTTCGCTTAAGCTAAGTCGCGTAATATTATTATATAAAATGGAAATTGGTCCGTTATTATATTACGTATTAAAAATCTAGTATTCTAAAAAATATTGAACCTCTTTAAAATATCATATGTTTGCTTATATCTTGGCTCATATTAGTTTTCTTACGCTGTTTCTGTTAGTAAAAGCAAATGATTGATGACGTAGTACATGTTAAAAGCAAAATTACCTTGAATTGATTATATACAGTTGCTATATTAGTTTAGATCCGATTTAGGCCATGATTTGATCAACATTAGTAATAGTTAGTCGATCGGAGCGAGGAGAATGCATAAAATCAAAAAGTTCAAGAAATACTTTCGCTTACGACATTCTCTCTGCATATAAGACATTTTCGGCAATTTCTCAACCGTGCTCGGTTTTTTGCATACAAAAACACGAAATGAATCGAAGGAAGAATATTTTTTTTCGCTTCCACAAATTTAAAGTAAAAATAAATTTCGTATCCTTTAAGGATTATATGCAAAAGGATAACAACTCTGAATGCTGTTTACCGGACAATTCTATAAAAGATTCATTATAAAACGACTGCAATAGTGGACGTGCGAGGGTGGACTAGATTTCGTTCACAAAACTAAGAAAAACGCATCAGACACAAGCGCAAACACATACACAAACATCTACATGTTCAAGTCAGAAATTTTTCAGGATATATTCACATCATTATATATATACATGATATATACGATGATTTCTTAGGATTATATATAGCTGTATCTACCCTAAAAAAGTTGGGAATGCATTGTGCATGTTATGCTCCGATATGGGTGTTTTTGTAAAAATGGAAAATGTTGGAACCCACCATCATTTACTGCATTGAGATTTTGGTTGGATCGTTAAAACCAATTAAAGAGATGCCAGAGGTCATGAATATGACGAAAGAACGTGTTTGTCAAATCAAGATTTACACATCAAAACGCACGTTAGTTGTCATGCTTGCTCATTCGGGGAGCAATAGCGCTGAACCGTAACTGGCTGTAATAGCAAAACTTCAGAAACGAACGTTTGATATGCTGTCCCATCCATTATATTCTCCGGACCTAAATACCGAACGACTGTTATTGACGTGACTCAAAAGGATGTTCTAGGGAAAAAAATTGTAGGTCAACTGGTGAATTTGAGGGCTCTGAGGTGACTTGTAGTTACATCTTTCTTCAAAGAGTCTATGTTGACAAAGTCGAATTTTGCATATCAGATAACCTTCGTCTATACCATGCATCTGATGCGTATTTGTGGTTATGGGTATATATATTAGGTGCTTGCAAAGACGTTGGCGAGCAGCTAGGAATGATAAAGAAATGGGAAACACCGGTGTATCTAACGATTAAATTCGATGACCTTGACTTTCCGCTATATAAAATAGCAGTTTTCCATTTAGTATTATAGAGTTATCTATCCAATGTGTATAGACGCTAATCATGGAAGGCTCAAAATGGTATTCTCGTCATTTGTTACCTTTCATGTTTGATTTGAAGAAATCTGTTGTCGCAACCCATCAAACACTTTTAGAAAATTATGGTGATAAATGCGTTTTTCAAGTGAAAAAATGGCCAATATTTTTGCAAGCACCTAATAAATGTATACACACGCATATATAAATATATACGTAACACTTGCCTGATCAATCTGGTCTCCTCTTCTGTCTACCTGTAGATCAATGTATCGGCCTTTTTTACGCTCATAGGCATCGAGAAAGATTGCTTCAATTTTCCATACATCTTTTAGTTATTGGCCTCATATCACATTTGTAAAGGGCCATGACACGTCCATACATATATCCACAATTCGCAAAAATGTATAAACAACAATTGATAAAAGAGGTCATCGGCCTCAAAGCCGGGGAACACGTTGAGAGAGGAGATCGTCCGCCTGCAAAGACAAACCACAAGAAAGAAGCTTAGTATAAACATGTCTTAGGAGGATCCAAAAAATAGTTAGTTTGGAGCATGCTTGATCAACAAATTATTTACATGAAGTCTTATGTTTTCACTTATGGTTTTTCTTTAGTTGTCCGATTGCTACAGTTCCTCAAAAATTAATTTTTATATATTAGCGAAAAGCAAAGTTTTTCTTTTGTTGTTTTCATCTGATCTTGTGGACAGCGGATATGGCAAGATTTCCTATATATATATATATATATATTTTTTTTTTTTTTATTACTGAACAATTAATTCATTTTTATTTCAAATAATGTGAAAGCCATCAGTAAATCAGTTCAAATATATTCAGTCATATGTGTATATATATTTTTTTAATTTTATATTTAAAGAAAAAAAACAAAATTCTCTTTTTTGCACAATAAATATTTTTATCGACTTAAATTATATAGGAACGTGAACCGATCAATATTTTTATGGGAACTTTTGATTAACTAAGCACCGGCCGACCAAAATGGAACAAGCGCCTTTAATAAATGATAAAAAACGAGCTAATAGGCATTAAATTGATCGAAACGCCTATAGCATGAGAGGTAAGCAAAGTTAAATAGCAAGCTATGCAAACATCCGCTACAAGTTCTACGTTTTTTTTTTTTTTATTATCTTTTTTTACAGGTCGTCGTATACTCATACCATTACCCAATACTGGGTCAATGTATCGTAAACGTAATACGTATTATATGCGCGGAATTATTTTTATGGCGGTATTGATATTTTTATTTTTGAAATTACAGATTTTTACCTTTTGTAAGTATATGTGTCTATATATATATGTATATATATATAATTTTTTTGTTTGAAAAATTCACTAACTCTTCTCTCTTCTCTTATGCCCTTTAGATGATAATCATGATTCCGTATTAATGGAACCAACAAATGATTCAGTCGATGCTATAATGTCTATGGTGCCATCGGTATTACATAAGTTTCTTACGCCCAAAACTCGTAATCAAACCTTACTCTCTAACTGTTCGTATTATTAATCAATTTTATGATGAAAAAAAACTCGAATTATTTTTCTTTCTTTCTTTCGTTTATAGTACTACATAACGGTTCTAATTTAATTGGTGCTCTTAATTTTGTGGATCTTTATCATCCGCCAAATATAACGGAAATTAATCGACAAATTGCCAAATACAATGATATGCAATTAGTTTTAAATGAATATACATTTGGTCCGTTACAAAATGATTCTGTGATAATCGTAGTACAAGTAAGTAAACTAATTCTCATTCCGCTAACACTAACAGGATTTAAATCGAGAAAGGGAATTTCATTCTTTATTGTTCATTCTTCTTTTCTTTTAAAGGTTCACACTCGTATTACATACCTACGCCATTTAATTGTGAGTCTTGCTCAGGCTCATGATATTTCAAGAGTTCTTCTAATATTTTCTCATGACTATTATGATGAAGATATCAATGATTTAGTGCAGACTATAGATTTTTGTAAGGTTATGCAAGTAAGTTTCAAACAGTTATTATATGTTTTTCTCCCCTTTTACGCAACACATTTTCACATAATTTGCTTTCAATTTCAGATATTTTATCCTTATTCGATACAAACGCATCCAAATGAATTTCCTGGCATCGATCCCAATGACTGTCCACGTGATATTAAAAAAGATCAGTAAGTATTAGTTGCAGTCGCTTCTTAACTCGCAGCTGCTTGAAGGCTACGATTCAAATTTCTTGCCTTGAGAGCAATCTTTGCTTGTAAACCTTTTGCAACACGCCACGGAAGCTAGATGTTGCTGCGCTCTTACTTGAGTAAGCTTCTTGCCCCACCCGTCTCTCCTGATACATTTTCGTTTTAATCTTTTTCTTAAGTTGCGCATTTAGTTACGGGACTCCGGCAGGTTAATCATCTCCGGTTTTCAAGAGCTTAACACTCTCGTCCTGTAAGTGTCCTTTTTCCTTAAGTGTCACCTGCCTATGGTTTCTGCACCAAGCTTCAGCAGGATTCATATATATATTTATTTTCTCTTTCTCATAAAAAATATATGGATCGGGTTTGCCAGACACTTGCCGGTCTGTCGCTATTAGCTACGAAGGTGTATACAAGGTTTTTACATAAATTTTTGCCCATAAGCTTCTGAAAAGAAGCGAAACATAGGGTGACGGACATACGTATACCAAATCCATGTTCATTTAGACTCTGAACCTCCAGCTGATCGAAAACATATGGCCTTTAGGATGTCTATAACGGCTACTTATTTTTCGATACAAGAAACAAAAGGAGAACTCGAGTATTCTATAGTAACAATGAGTATAGAAATCGTTAAAAAGTTCTGCATGGGGAAAGAGTTCAAGCTCTGTTATGTTATCCACATTTCGCTATCATGTGCATAAAACGGTCATATTCAGCCAATCGACGTGCCCGACATGAAGAAATGTAATAAGTGTCACGTAAGAAACACTATTGCGTGAGGATATTTTCTCGGCTTTTTTGCGAAAATGTTAGAGACTTCTTTTGTTTTTGTTGTTTAGGGCAAATATATTAAACCTAGTTTTTGTAAAACTTCTAGAATTCCACCCTTAGACACCCTGTAGCGACAGCAATAAGTCTTCCCATTTCCTCCTCTTCCTCCTCCTCCTCCACCATCTTCTATGATTTTTACGGACGTGTTCAAAGTGATTTGCAGGAAAAGTTCGATTCTAAGAGAGGAATTTTGTTGAAATTTTAACAAAGGATTCTCATTAACCTTTTCAGTCATTTCAGATTAATATACAGATTTTCCTTTTCACAGTGCAATTATACGTAAGTGCAATAATGCCTTATATCCCGATTTGTATGGACATTATCGTGAAGCAAAGTTCACTCAAACCAAACATCATTGGTGGTGGAAAGCAAATCGTGTCTTCGATCAACTAGAGATAACAAGATACCATACGGGTAATATTGTCATTATTATGGAAACAACAACAACAAGCTTAATGAAATTATTATTATATTCATAGGTTTAGTGTTGTTTCTCGAAGAAGATCATTATGTGGCCGAAGATTTTCTTTATGTATTGGAAATGATGTATAAACGTACCATAGACTTGTGTCTACAATGCAACATTTTATCATTAGGCACCTATTTGAAAACTTTTAATTATTACACATACAATAGTAAGGTAAGTCGATGTCGTCGCATACAACTAAATAAAATTCACATCAGCAGAGTTTGTGATTATTATTATTATTATTAGTTAAAATATTAAAACAACAACATTGTTAAACAAACAATTTGATCAATTCTTTGGTTCTTTTTTGACGATTTAAGAAAGAAACAGAAGAACAGAATTTCACTGCATTTCTTTTCCCTAATAAAACGAATTTTCCTTTTTTTATTCTTTATTAATTTTGTTTTTTTTTTTTCAATTATTTTACGGCTCATATTGAGAAAAAACGAAAAAGAAGCAAAAAAATGTGTGCGCTGCTATTATTAACTAAATTAAAACATATTTTTTTCCTTTTTTGGTTGAAATTTTCTGCCTTGTCTATAAACACTATATAAACTATACATACATAGGCATACACCATCATCATCATTATCATCATCATCATCATCATTTTTCAATATCATCGTTATAAACATATTTCGGTGTTCCTTGTAAATGTTTTAATAAAATGTAATCTTTCTTTTTTTACGTTTTCTATTTTTGTGTGCTTCACTTTATGTATGTGTATGTGTGTCTGTCTATCTGTATTTGCGCGTGTGTATGTGTGTGTGTGTTTGTATGTGTGTGTGTCTGTATTTTACTTTGCAGTCTAAGCAAAAGTCATATAGTAATCCATATGCTTCTTCTTCGCTGACCTCTATCAACAATCTATTAGGATATCATAGGAATAGAAAATCACTGCAATTATCATCACAACAATCATCATCTAGCAACAAACATTTTAATAGATATTATGATAACAATAATAATAATAATAATAATAATAATGATAATAAACGTAATAATAATAATAATAACAACAACAACAACAAAGTGTATGTGGGTGATACAAACACCATCAATACGAATACGAATACACTCGGCACATCAGCTCTCATCATCAATATCAGCACTACAAGTACCACCTCCACTACCACTACAACCACAGCAAAAAGCACTTCGATTAACAACAACAATAATAATAATAATAATAATAATAATAATATTAAAACTAACAATAACAATAATAATAATAATAATAATGGGGCACAGCAAACATGGAGCTATCATGTACTGCCATCATTGTATTCTATCTATCAGAAGGTATAAAGTCATTACAAAACTAAAATAGATATCAAAAAAAAAAAGTTAATTTTTCTTATTTTTATTCATCGCTTCTTAAAAAAATTTATGCAAATTTTTCTCTAGTCTTTGCGCTATTATTTGATTGAAAATCTTTTCTTTTCGTTTTTTTTTTTATCAAATTCATTCTTCGTTTGTACAATAGTATGTATGTATGTATTTCGATTCTATTCATAATTTTTTTAGGCTGCAACAAATAAAAAAAAAATTATTTCAAGCCAGTTAAGTGTTACTACTTACATGTGCAGGGTGGAGGGAGGGGGGAGGGGGCGGGGGGCAATTTCTATCTCGCCACGATCGATTTCTTCGCTTAAATGTAATTTCCGCCGGCAGATCTAAACCTTAAATGCTTAGCGTTATAATTGCGAATCTATGCTTAAAACCGCATGTCTCTTTAGGTAGCAACCTTTGGATAGGGATTTTTCCTCAACACTTACATGCATTATGTTGCCTATTTTATTTTACCTTTAATCTTTTCAAGTGACGTATTGCGAATCAATTTGTGAATCGATCTAAGACTGTCTGTTCCTCTGTCTGCATGTCAATGTAAGTTCGGTCGCAATCTTTGAGATATTTAGATGACAGTCGGCATACTAACGTGCTTTGACGCAAGGGCGAACGATATTGAATATGGTTCGCATTAGAACACTTTTTCGGCCACTACCCCTTACTACTCCATTAGCACTAAGCATTTTGCTAAGTCGTTATGAAAAAAATTATATTACAATTTTTGGAACTTTGCGACAAACAATCCCTTAGTAATAGTATTCCGCATTTCAACATTTATAGCAATTTTTGAACCCCTTTTCATATGTCGAACAAAGTCGCCGATTACAAAATTATCGGCACAAGGTGAAGAGCAATTCGAATATTTGGTTTAAGCTAACAAGTAAACACAATATATAGGCTTCGGCAGTTGGACAGCTATTTATACCCTACAGCACTTGTGGCATAGGGTATACTAAATTACTGCGGATGTATGTAACACCCAAAAAGGCTTAAGATAGATCTACCTTTTATTATACCGATCGATTCAGAATCATTTTCCAAATCGAGCCAATCAAGCCTGTCTGTCCATCTTTCCATGTATTTTTCTTTGTTCAAGCTGCAAGTCGCAATTTTTGAGATATTTCAATGAAAAAATGTGTACTTTTTATAGTATTATTACCATAGCGAGCGAATAACTGTACTAGGGGAAGTGGTGTAGGGCATGTAATAATCGGCATTGCCAGACTATAATGTAATTGCCTATATTTATAAATTTATTATGCCCTGAGTGAACTTCACGAAGGTATAGTCCATCTTTCCTATTCCTATGTAAAAAAAAATACTATCCCCCCAATCGATTATGGATAGAAAGATTTGGAAATTGATTCTATCCCGTAAGTCGTAAGAAGCCTTATTAGCTAAAGCGAAATTATTGATTGATTTATTGATTTCAGGGAAATATTTTCCCAAAGTTTTCTTAAATTTTTCCCCAATCTTTTCCCTCCTATGGACATACATGTTTGAGATGACAATTAGAACCGAGCAAGGTCTGACATTTTCATAGTTATTAAGCCATAATAATCAGTCTGTCCGACTGTTGAATGAGCAACATAAAATCTTCAACATTATTTCTAAACTTTTTACTTTGCTTTCTCTGTTTTTCTTTTTTCCTCCCTCCCTCTAATCATATCACTTAGTTTTGCGTGCCAGTGTTGTTGTTGTTGTTGCTGTTGTAAATGTGTGTGAATGCACGGTTTTTGATTTTGATGAATTTTTCAATGCATTTGGGTTCACTTCAAATATGCTTTACATACATCGTACTTGTAATCATTTCGCAATGGACTAATTAAAGCCCGACACTTTTATATTTAATAGTATTTGTTGTTGTTTTCTATGTATATGTGTGTACGTATATTTAATGTTTTATATATGCAGATTGTGTATCGCATGTCAAAATTGTCAAAAGAAACTCCGACTGCTACAAACAATAATCTAATCAGGGAGGTATATATCGATTTTCTATTATTAGTCATAAATTTTGCAGACAACATTAAGTGCGCGATTAGGAGATAAACAAATTAATTACATTATACTACACTAAGATATTAAATAATTTAGTTTAGTTTATTTAGTTTATTATAAAATAAACATGATTTATATATGCAGAGAAAAGATATATGAACACACGTAGAGCTATACATTTATTAATCGAAGCACTTGAAAATCAAAACAAGTCTGGATTTTCTCGCATCACTCGAGTCAATTTCTCATTAAAACTTGTTCAGAATATTTAGTTGGCTTTAAGTCCGAAAGGTAGAAAAGTATAAAAATGCAAAGTTGAATGTTTTCTTTAAGGTAAGCACTTTAGAAATTTTATAAAAACCATATAGTTATTAACAGCAAAGTCACAAACCTCTGTTTTTGAAATAGTTTCCGAAGAAAAAAAAGGAAAATAGATAATGGAACTCATTAGAAGCTCTTCAATTAATATAAAAGACAAGTAGAAACACTATGCTGACCCGGCACAGTTCATTCTTAAAAAACATTTCAAAATAAAGACATGGATGGGAAGTGGCTGAATAAGTGGTTAGATGCGAACCACTTTCAATAGCGTTCGTGGTTGGGCCAAAACATTGCGGTGTACCAGATTTCATTAAAATTCCTGAGAAATTACGTCGTGTACGTAGAACACAAAAAAACATGACGGAACGACGGACAGACAGGTGGTATAATCAAAAATGATCGACCTACGCCAAGTCCTCTTGGGCACTACTTACATCCGCGCAAGCTTAACATAATCTTGCCCCACAGATGGTCTGGGGTATAATAAAATAATAACTAGGCCAAGTACAATGTTACTATTCGCATTAAAAGGAGTTTTGAATAACTCAGCACATTGAACGATACAAATGGAACGTTTCCCGTTATAGGCTGTGGTTGATATTGTAATGGATTTTTAAGCGGTTTACGTGCATGCATTAGCTTACTAATAGAAGCATAAAGCTTTAGCTCCCGGTCTTTTAGCTTTGAGAGTTGCTTTCGGGGCTTGCGACTTAAAAGATGGCTTTTCTAACGTACTTTCGAACGGAATAACATAATCAACTCATTCTTCTCCGACTATTTGACATATAAATGAATCAAAAAACCAATTGGATTGAGACTTGATTTCTATCCGACACTTTCCAATATGAAAATGTTTTGTGAAAGGCGATGGAAACATTGAATAACCAAAAAAAGTCCATTTTATGGAACGCGATCGTAACTTTTGCGCATGCATTTATAGTACTCGGTCATCAAGTCGACGCATCAAATAATGAGTTTACGGGCATTTTTATTACTAGCGAGGGGAAATTTCTTGATCATAAGATTGCTGTCGAGCAGCATATTCAATACGAAAAAAAAGTAAAATATTAATGCTAAATATTTAATAGATATAAAGACAACTTGTTGGCAAAGGCAAATAGTTATTTTCGATGCTTTCTATCCTCCGATGCCATAAAATAATTTACTTGGATTATTGTTTTGCTTGTTCTTCTTCTTTGCATTTATTTGCATGTACATTGCTATTCACACACTGACCGAGTTCGTACCCAATACCAATTCACGCGCACTGGCCCCTGATTCTTTGACGTTCTTTCCTTTTTACTATTCGCATGTCCTAGATTTGTATGCTAAATATTTTGTCAAACTCATTTAGATCTATTTTAAATTACCTAATAACCTAGCTACGTTAAATTTGTATTGTAGCATTTTTCATTTTTAGTGTACCAAGCCTCGCTCCATTTTCCTAATTAAAAGATATTGAATTTCATTTACTACTTATTTGTTTTTTTTTTTTTTTGGTTTCAAGTCAAAGTAATTTTTAATAAATCTGATTAAAGTTTAGTAAATGCTTTCAAAACTCTGTTCAAATAAAATTCAAAAATAAAATGGTATGAATTCATTGCGCTACTTAACAGGTGGAAGTAATGCCGTGGATAAGCAGTAAACACAATATGGGATTTGCTTTTAATCGGACAACTTGGAATAGTATACGAAAATGTGCCAAGCATTTTTGCTCCTACGATGATTACAATTGGGACTGGTCGCTTCAGCACGTGTCGCAGCAATGTCTGAGACGAAAATTGCATGCCATGATTGTTAAGGGACCACGAGTCTTTCACATAGGAGAATGGTACAAATACATTTAATAATAATGCACATGATTTTATTACTTGCGTTCGTTCAATATTCTATTTTAATAGTGGCGTACATCATAAAAAGAAAAATTGCGAATCGAATCAAGTGATCTCAAAGGTTCAACAAGTACTGCGTATTGCTCGTAAATCAGGTCAAATGTTCCCTCGAACACTAACACTTACTGTGGCAAGTTTGATCAAGAAAACCAAATTGCGTAAGGGCAACGGTGGTTGGGGTGACAAACGAGATCACGAACTTTGCATGAACATGACCTTACCAGTTAGATGAATTTCGATAAGAAGCGAGTGCGTTTGGGAAAACAAAGAAAGTTAGGGAAGAAAAATTATTGATTCATAATAATAATAATTTATTTAATAATATAATGCGAGATTTGATCAAAAAGTAACGAAAATTTTGAAATCCATGGTATAATATTTATTTTCTACATATTTATTTGTACTGATAGAACCAGCGGTTATCTATGGTGGAACCATTTTCCAAATCATAAGGAAGCTTAGCAGATAGTTTGCCTATGAAAGGCCAGTTTGGTAAATTTTATTGATATGTGTGTTCGGGGAACTACTTGAGATCGTGAATAGAAATGGGGACTGAGAAAATTCATGCTGCAACATTGCAATACGTGGCCGACTTGCTACGTTAGCTAGGCAGTCATTTCGAAAGTAATAAAGCTCAACTAAGTCAACATTTTAGAAAAATTTCCAAAGCTTTTGTTACTTTTTTACCAAATCTCTAGCAAAACTTTAGTTAAATTTTAATGCACAATTTCAGACTCTAGTAATATTATTGTATTATTACTATTGCTATTATTATTATTGTTATTCCAATCTATTTATAACGTCTTTCTTAAATAAGTAAGCGAATGGAGAAACATTTTCTTAAAAGAAAATTTAAAAAAAACAAAAACTAAGCTAAACCTAGCAAACCAAATACAACTAAGTTATAAAATATTATATGTTTTTATTTATTAAATAAAATAAATCACAAATATAACTTATTTTCTAAAAGAAATATCTTTGGAAAATGTCTTTTAAAAGGCTTTAGCTTTAGCGCGAAGACGAACCTGCAGTCCATTTGGTGAAATGTCAACATTGTCGAAATTGTTTTCATGATCCAGATTCGTCTGTGTAACGCAAAGTAGTAATCAGTCATAAGCAGTAGCACTAATTCGTAATCAATAGTAGCAAGTCTGTAATTGAATGTAGTTTTTGGACCTCTTGTCACGACAACAAGGGCTTGTTTCTAGTATATTAAGAGCGAAATATTTCGCTTAATTATTTGTTTGACATGAACGTTAACTTTAGTAGATGCACATCACGCAGGTTAAAACCGTCCGCCTACCTGTGTGTGGGAGCTGTCTGAAGAATTCAATGGTGAACGAAGAAATACAAGGGTTCAACGCGTTTTCGTCCTTGATTCGTCCTTATTTCGCATGTTTGAAGAGGTGAGGATATGTCTTGGGCGGCCATTGTGTATATCTATCGCCAAAACCGGGATATTGACTTAATGTCCCTACTGGGTGATAGCCATCGCCATCGTCCATCTGCCCCCTTAACAACTGCGACAATCTTTATTTTCCAAGTTTTAATATTTTTGCTTTCATGTCAGTAGCGATTCGCATATGGACGATCGGTCCGTTACATCTATTGCTGTCAATTCAAAGGAAGTATTGAAATATTGAAATCTCACAATTGCTTTCTGCTCAATGTTTAGTCCATTCGCCAAGTCGTAGGATGACGTGTG
>KK499850.1:776311-810289 GCA_000688715.1 Glossina pallidipes | reverse complement strand
CGATTTAGCCAGAATTGTCGTGTGCACGTAATATACGGAAAGTGAAGGCAAATACGCTCGAATATGTTTCAGTCAACAGTCAAAGTAGGCGCTGTCTGTCTAAACTTCAGAAATAAAAATTTTTTTATAATTAAATCCACAATAAATTTAGACGGTTATGAAACATAAGAGTATTCGTAGCTAACATAAAAGCATATGTCGATCCGAGTGCGACGAAATTTGCCTATCCGCTTCGTCCACAATAAAGTTAGATCGCTAATGGAGGGTAAGTACATTCGTGAGTAGCGTGTCAATTTGAGTACATCCGTATACCCTCACCCGAATTGTCGCTGATGTCATATTCAAAATAGCAAAGAAAGGGATACATTTTCGGTACGATCAGTTGATTTAACTTTGTATGTCCATGCGTCCTTTTTCGTCTGATGTTGGTCTGAAACTCGGTGTATTTGCGAGAGTTTTAAAGGGGACATTTATATGTCGCTATAAATTTTCCGTAATGACGTTTATAAAGCACTTCTAGGAAGAATCAAAGAATTATTTAAAGATTAGAACAGTCTAAGGAATTTTACGTATTACCCTTATGGAAAGAGAACTCCTTTCCATTGAGGATTTGTTTTCTTTAATCGGTTTTAAATAACAGAAAGAACACTTGCCGATCAATGCCTTAATCCGATATATCAGCTAAAGAAGCACGAAAGCAATAAAACTGAACTGATTGCTGTCTCCAATAACTGGTAGATTAGTTAGCTAAAATCCCATAACGCGGGTAGTATGTAGTTAAGAATCTTCTTTTAACTGGATATGCAATCGTACGCCCAAATTTTATTGTAGGATAAAAAATATTTGTCTCGCTTTTGGTCCTATTCAGATCACGGTATGTTCGCATCATCATCTAGTACCAGGTCAGCATGTCGTAAGCATAGCATATACGATAAGCGGAGAATGACTTTTAAGGCTGTGTTGATATATTTTTTTTTGATACTACTCCGTAAGTGCTTTGAGCAAATCTTGAAATCTTATCGATTTAGAGTTGATTAACTTTGTGCTCTTAAGCTTGCTCATCAGATGATTACGGTGCCCACATCGTAACGGAACCAATGGATAATTTGGAGGATGAAACTGAGACTCCGAATCGTTTGAATGTTGACGAAGAACTTGATGAACGCAATGGTATGGCGACAGTTTTGAATGGACGTTTATTCGGTCCGTTAACAAATAATTCTTTAATAATCGTTGTACAAGTAAGAAGAAATATTCATCGTTCCGCTTAAGTTTCGTTAGAGACCTTCGTTGATATCTCTTTAAAGGTTCATACTCGTATTACATACCTAAGGTATTTAATTGGGAGCCTGCCAAAGGCGTTTGCCATTGAAACAGTTCTTCTGGTATTTTCTCATGATTATTACGATGAAGACATCAACAATTTAGTGGAAAGTATAAAGTTTTGTAGGGTTGTGCAGGTAAAAGTCAAACAATTGTCGCTCGCTGTTTTATTTTTTACATAATTATTTTTAATTTCAGATATTTTATCCTTATCCTATACACTCGCACTCAAAATGTCCAGAGGACTCTGAAGAAACGCCGTAAGTGTCAGTTATTTCGCAAACTGTAAAGTAAACTCAAAACTCTAATAAATGGTTTTATAGCATGAATCGATTTTTTGGGAATCGGCCCAATTTGTGTTAACATTTAAAACATATTAGGAAGTGTTTAGAGTACAAAAACTCACAGACATTAAAATTTCAAATTTATGAATATTTTTGCATATACTGGTATACTACTATACCGAAAGGATTTTATCTTTACTGAGAGAGAGAAAGAGAGATAGATAGATAGATAGATAGATAGATAGATAGATAGATAGATAGGGAGAGAGAGAGAGAGAGAGAGAGAGAGAGAGAGACTCCTAATTGACACTTCATTTAAAAATATGAAGATATTTTGTGTTCGCAAAGCATGCGTTGGCAATGGTGCCTCAAGAATGAGAGGAGCCTGTGAAGCGATGCAACCATGGTAACGTGTGCATTTTCTTATTATTTATTAGAATTCTGGAAATGCCAGAAATTATTGTATACACATACAGTAAATATCTTACAAATATTTACCATCGCGTTTACGAAATAAAAAACATGTTCATCGGGGCAACTACAACTCGTGTCAAAATATATATCAAAGCATGTCTTCGTTTTACGTCTGTTTCTTCGTATTTCCTAACATAGATTGAATTCGTATCGCTCGATTGCGAATTTACCGTAGCTTAGACTCTATTTACAAATTTAGAACAACTTATGCGCCGAAAGTCATTTCAGGGAACTTCTTTGTTTCAATTCTTCTTTTCGACTTCTCTTTTCGAAAGTAACGGTTCAACTCTTTTTGGAATAGCTCGTCTTCAAGAGAATCAGACAGTTTTCATGTAGACTTGCTTCGGTAGCAATATTACTATTACCAAATATTTTAGTAAAGGTTGGCATTCGGGACATTTTCAATACCTTTTCCCTTTAACTAATCGTAGAAAATATGTGGATCGAGTTTTTGGTAAACATTTTTTTATTGTGTATGGCGAACGTGTTTTTATACTTCAGCCCTGATTTTGTCTATACTCTGCAAGTTATTTCAGATTATTGTAGATTGTAAATTGTTATTTATTACGGACAAGCAACGCTGACTTTCAAAATTAATCTGTCGCCATAAGTTAGGAATGTATACGCGAAGATTTTACCTCAATAGTGAAAACACAATAAGGATTCCGATAAACTGACGTTTATTGTAATTCTCTTGTTTGACTTTACTTCTCACTTTAATTCTGACTTTAATTCTGACTCAACTGAACTGTGGTCAGTATCTTATATAACAAATTATTATGATAGCTTAAGCAAAATAGTAGTTTTAAACTACGTTATTACTAAAATTACCTTTAATGTGACTTATAACTAAAGTAGGTTATCTTAGCTAGGTTATAACTAGATTGACATTATGAGGAAGTATAAGAAAATGTAATTTTAAAAAGTGAGTAAGTCGAAGTAAGTCGATGAATCGATAATGTTACACTGAATTGAGAGGAAAAGACAAATAAACGGACGGATATATGTATATAACCAAATCGACTCGAAATATTCAGCTGCTCAAAGGTACGTAGGCTTTATAGAATCTTTAATGGCTTTTCTGCAACTGTAGAAGACGAGAAGAAGCTCTTTAATGATGGATATGGATATGACTGAAAAACACTAGATATTGAAATAATACGAATTCCCTTTTGAAGCTTCTATTATCCACGCTTGCTATAATTCGATCAACCACTACCCCCATGTACAAAGAAAGATATTCATCGTCTTTAACATGACAGAAGAAATTTTATCGCGTCAGATTAAAATGTTTTAAAAATATTTCATTTCTCGTTATCCTCTCTGAAACTATTTAAGCCGAGAAAAGAGAGTAAAGGGTAATATTTTTCATGTTTACACAGTTCCTCTTCTTACCCATTGGCCATGCCTGCACGTATTGGATAGGTACCTTCAAATTAGTACAAAGAGTGAAAAAAGTAAATTTTTGTGTCTTGTGTCTCCTTTGCACACTTTTCAACTCGCTCCAAGGGGGACATACACACATTTGTTTAAATTTTATTACACATTCTTTACTTTTGCAGCGAAATCCGACGTAAATGCGAGAATGCGGAGTTTCGTGGGCATAAAACTCACAAGAGACGTGTCCAATTGAAGCATCATTGGTGGTGGAAAGTTAACTACGTCTTCGATCAATTAAATGCTACAAAATTCTTTACGGGTAACATAAAAAATATCAAATATTGGCAAAAATGCTTAAGGATTTTTGTTCGAAGGCTTGGTACTGTTTCTGGAAGAAGATAATTATGTGGCCCAAGACTCTATTTATGTATTGATCTTGATGTATAAACGTATCGCAAAGTTATGTCCGCAATGCAACGTTTTATCGATAGGACCCGATACGGTAATTTCTGATTACTACGAATACAATAGTACGGTAAGTCGACATTGGATATAGTTATAGCAGAAAAAGTTGAGATAGCCTAAGACCAATTTATCATTTGTGCAATTTTTAGTGCAATATATTATATCGGTTCTCCTGATAATTGTTTACTCTATAATCAATTGAAAAATAGTATTTGAACTGATGCAGTGATATTATATAGATACAAGGACAGATCGATTGCTATCCTGCAATGATCAATTTCTTTTCTTAAAAAGAATTTCCAATAGATCTAAGAAAACCACAAGAGAAAAGGGCTTCGTGAAGTCGAAATATTTTTTGCTTCATAGAAAAGTCCTTCAACGCTTGACAATTTCTTTGGATATATCAACTTTTAAAAGCCGACAAGGGCTGCACCAACAAGGAAGTAATGCAATCTTTCCTTTGCATTATTGAGGTTATGTTATGATATTTTCTCCTTCTTTTGAAGTCACTCCTCTATTGTGATGTATAATATAATGCCTTACGCTTTAAAATCTTTGCAAATTAACGTAATATGTGCATCTGGTCGTGTACGAGCGACTGTAGATGCGCTAACAACGATTTATGCCCGCTGCAAACCAATGCTGTCCATCACTGCGATATTTCTCAAGCAGAAATAATAATAAAGAGATCAGCAATTCAAGAGTTAAAAAATATGCCAGTGCACTCGAGCGAAAGCATTAAAGTATTCCCCTGGACAAGATGTCTGTTTAGCTCGTATTTCTGGCATTTCCTTGTTCGTTTCTTACTTTTTGTACTTAAGCCGAATACATTAAAAAATCTTTTCAATTGCAATTTAAAAACAAAACATTATGATTTCATTATATTATTAACAATAGAGGTCAGCAGAGGTGGAAGTAATGCCTTGGAGCGGTTCTGCAACTAATATGGGCTTTGCTTTTAATCGGACCACTTGGAATAATATACGACGATGTGCAGAATATTTTTGCTTCGAAGATGATTACAATTGGGATGTTTCGCTAGAATCGCTTTCCAACAAATGCCCACAGGGACAATTGCTTGTTATGATAGTTCAGGAACCACGAATCTTTCATCTAGGACGATGGTAGATATACATAGAATGAAAATGCATTTAATATACGACTTGTATTACTTAGATATTTTCTCTTTTTTAAAAGTGGCGTACATATGAAAAGCAAAAAATGCAAATCAAATGAAACGTTATTGGAACTGCAAACAGCGTTACGTGCTGCTCTTAGATCCGGTCATCTGTTTCCTCGCAAACTAAAGCTCACTGAAACAAAACTAACTTCAACGACACACCTAAATGATGTCGCTTGGGATCAGAATCGTGATCGTCAACTTTGCATGAACATGATCTCACCAAGCAGATCAATTTCGTTAAAAAAAACGAAAATAGAATGAGTTCATTATTATCATTATTATCATTATTAATATAATTATTATTTTATTTATCCCAATGAAATGAACTTTTGGATTAAAGTAAGATTAACACTAACAGGTAAGAATCTAAGGCACTGTACAAATGATAAAATTGATATATTTTTCTTTGCAATGTGATAGCCTTGTCGACCACGTAGGAATTGATTTTCAAATCTTTAGGAAACTTAATAGGCCTACGACGTCTGGGATGTCCAGATATTGAAGTCTCCGTTTCAATTCGTTTATATTTTATGTTCATTGATATGTGTTTGACAACAAGGATTAACTGAAAGTTTTCTGCGATTCGATAGAAATCGTCCGCGATTTTAAACGTCTTCCCGCTGTTATTTAGTCTTTAATGGTGTGAAAAGGAATTTTCAATCAATCTGAGAATATTTGCAAATGTTTGTGAGGTCGCGATCGTGGGATGATCGAGCGTAGGAAGTTATACCATGATTTCTTTGAAAAGTTATGACATTTTATGTCATATAAAGACAGGTTTCGTAGGCTGTCGAAGAATAAACTACTTCAGGATTTTGTGCAAATTTCTCCTTAAAATAGAACTGAAATCAGTCAACTTCGGTGTGAAAGTGTATCGAAATAGGGTAGAATTTGCTGTCATTCGATTGAAATGAAGAATACTAATCAAGGCTTTCTTAGGACAGTTCCAAGAGCATCTACCTAACGGACCCTCACTACATCGGTGGCGGATTATAAAAAAAACCTTTTCCAAGCTATTGCGGTTGTTAACAATCGACTGAAAATGACAAGGTACATCAATGAATACACACAACCATAAGTCGAATAGCCTGCATACGTCAACTTCGCAATTCGACCAATGTTTTTACACTCGATTTCTGCAGTAAGGTAAATGGAATCTTGTGCGAGTCAACATAAAAAGCTAACTCGAATACGAGACCAGAAATGGTATGCACGTTTGTTAATCCCGCGCGTTCTGAGAAGTTAATCAAAAAGTTTTATATTTCCTATAAGTACAACTAAGTACGTGTAACCAACTAAAAAGTATTTGTAGAAATTTCATATATACTCAGTTATAAGAAGTACTTATCTACAGAACGTTTTCTTTTTGCATGACAAAGATAAATATGAAAATACGTTGGAAATAATTTTTTAAATAAATTAATTAAAATTTTTAAATAATTTCCTGCCTGTCATTAAACAAACTAAAAAGTAGATAAAATCGTTTTCAAATACGCTTTTAACGATACTATGAACAGCATTATCATTATTTAACTTTCTGTTGCCGATAAATTTGTTCTACACCAATCCCTTATCAGCAAATACTACAATCTTTGTGAACGGTTGTAATTTTCGATTCAATTCCACTTTATGATTGCCCTTCTTCAAAAATGCTACGAAAGTCTGCAACTTATTTATATGTATATGTATATATAAATGGCCTCTGCAGCTTTTAAATTATTCAATTTACACTGCTACTTATCCCTTTCTATGGAATTGTTTGAAATCATGCATTAAAACCGGTCGAGTAAGAACTTGTCTTCTTGAACGTTTTTATATGTATATGTATACATAAATGGCCTCTGCAACTTTTCAATTGTTCAATTTACACTGCTACTTACCCCTATCTATGGAATTGTTTGAAACCATGCATTAAAACCGTTCGTGTAAAAACTTTGTTCCGCTTTGTTCTTTCAGCAGCTTATTCTCTTTTATATGATTTATTATTTATTTAGTACTTCAAACAGAAGAGAACAAGAGAGAAAGGATAATCTAAGCTTTGCGATGCAAAAATCGAATCGACACATTAATGTATAATCTGGTGTAGTTCGATCGAAAACTATTGAGTTGACATATGCATGTCTAACTAAATTTTTCGCCCATCATTACCACCACATACGATATATTCAGTATTGTTGATTCCCATGTAAATCTGATATATATTTTTTTCATACTTCTTTAATATAAATATTCATTAAAAACAAAAAAAACACTTAAAACAAATCGCAAACGATAGCTCGCGATTATTTTCATAGTTCTTTTTCATTCCCATTTTTATATCGTAAATTTTGCGAATTATTCGCAACTTCTCTTGAAACATGTAAGTAGATTGCGAGTTTCGTTTGTAATAGTGATGTCAATATGAAACACAAAAACGAAAATACTCTTTCTAAATTTTGGCGATTTGCCTATTCAATTTAACCTCTTGGAAAAGAAGAAGCATAATGAGGGTAATTTTTGTATTAGGTGTTTGTAAAAATTGCGATCACCATTTCACTTGAAAAAGGCATGTATTGTGAAAAATTGGTATAATAAAGAAAGAAATAGCAAAGATAGTTTCCATTACTTGGCGATATTATGTCGAAAGAACTTATATTGGATCGGGCAGTGACCCACCCGCACGCCAGCCAATGTGCATCGTGCTTCGATCTGAACAAGTGGTAATCAGGTGGCGCCAGTTCTGGTGAGTAAGTTGGATGTGGCAGCACTTCTCTTTCGGCCTGAAACACCATATCCTGGACAACTCTTGCAGCAAGTGGCCAAGAAATGGCATTTTCAGTCAATTCGTGTCGCCACTGTTAAATCGTTGAACCGGAAACCGACAATTGGTTGAAACAACATCACCATAAGCCTCTGAATGTGTTTCATGGGCTTCGTCAGCAGATTTCTTCAAATACACCAAATACTAAAAGTAATGAATTTGGAAGAAGTAGAATTTTGAGCATTTTGAGGAAAACTGTTATTTTAAGTGAAAGAATGTCAAAACCATCGAATTCAACCGTTGGGTATTTCCCATTTCTTTATCATTTTTGCCTGTAAAAGTCGCTGATCGAAATTGTTGCAAACACCCAATATATAGAGCGAAAGCATAGGATACACATGGATTTGCATTAGATTGAAGTCGCTTAACGGGACGACATGGCTTTCTCAGCGTTCACAGCCACTTGTCGTGTAGTTACCTACATATCGTACAATACACTATCGCGACTCGTCCTTTTCAACCGTATTCCCCCCCCGTGAAACAATCTAGCAGCAGTGGTATCTCCCGCCGTACGCCATATCTCAACGTTCTAGCCGAACATTCACAATTATTACTTCCTCTCTCTACTATCTCTCTTGCCATCTCTTTCTATAATTCATCGTGATATCCAAGTTGTCTGCACGTCTGCCCTGAAAGCTTTGGAATCGCCTAAGTTTTTTTGGTTTGACATAGTAAATAGAAGATAGGGCTGATCTCTGCCAAATATCCAATAGGTTCAAAACATTAACTTACGCGTTTTCAAAAAAAAAATATTACATAACTCGCGTACGTGAAGCTTGCTCCCTCAATTTTTATGACATTGTTTAACTCTTTGATGAATATGACGGATGAACTGTAAGCGAATATAATATTTTTATCTATCTAATGTTTGTTGCTAGTATTGGGAATGAAAATCGAACCTGTGCCAGAACTCCTTGTATACGGGATGGAAGCAGACAAAAAACTAAAAGGGCAAAACGATTTAAACGTAATATGAATAAAGTAACATTGACATCACTGATATTAAAACCAAATTCAAAAAAAAACAAATATGAAATTGGTTCGGGCGCAACTCATTTAAGACTCGTGAAATCAGATAAATATTTGGCTGTTTAGTGGAGAGAGGTGTGGACTAAGCTTTCCGACAAAATTTTTTTTTAACGTCTGAACTAAATTAAATGCATGAAATTGCGTTTATTTTTATAAAGTTATTAAAAAGTATATGAAAAAAAAAAAAAAAAAGAGGAAAACAAAAAACAAAAAAAAAAAAAATGCAAAATATGGCTTCTTCATTAAATAATATATTAAAATTTTCCGCTGGTCTACACCGTAGATTGATACGTTTTGGTGGCGTTAATAATTATTTTACATATTCTAATGAAATAACTAACCCTGTCGACAATGATCCCCCTTGTCTTTCCCCCGTTGAGGCGGTTGCCTGCATTAAATCGGGTAAGTTACCAAAAATTTCAAGCAAAAACTAAAGCAAAAAAAAAGAACCAAAAGAAAAAAATGCAAAAACCAAGCAAAAATCCCAAATCTCCAAATGTTTAAACAAATATTACCGATATCTTTATTATGTAAGAAGATGCAGTTCAAAAAGTGCTTAGTTCACCGGCCTTTTTATTACCTAAACTGCATATAAAATATACATACACATGTATCAAACATATGCGCATTTGCATATTAATCGCGTTCATTGCGTTTGTTAAAGAATGTCTTCATTTAAGTAATTTTTCTTAAGTGATTTAATAAAAAAAATGAAAAAAAAGAAAAAACAACATAGGTGAAAAGAAGAAGAAAATTCATTTTAATAAATATCGTATAAATTAATTTTTATTCAGAGGAGGAGTGCAGTCAGTCAGTTGCGCCTTTATTGTTTATTAAACAGAGCACAACAACAACAACAAAAAATACGTAGTAAACTTCGTTGGTTCGGGTACATATTGCTTGGCTATGCTACTCTTTACTTTGCTTTGCTTTGCTGAATATGTACATATAAAAAAAAAGCACATAAGATAACAACAAAAATTATGTATGTATACAGTAAGACAAAAATGTCCCTTCTCTTATTTATGCCAACATAGAAATTAAAAATGGTGAAGAAGAAGAAGTTATCCGAAACAATTTTACCGCATACAATATTTGATTGCTATTCATAAAGATAATAATAATAAGCAAATGTACACAATCGTTAAAAATTAGCAAACGTTATTGTGTCCCAATAAAAACAGTACACAACAGTATACAGTGTACAAAGAGACGCGTACTTTGTAATTAATACGAGTTATGGATTCAATAACACCTGAATGCCTGAATATTTTTAAAAAAGTTTTCTTCGACCTATAGATGCTAGATTGACTTGGGATGTCCATTTCAATACTTAATGGTCCCATATTGCATGGAATAGTTCGATTATCGTTAAGGGAACTTGGCGATTGTAACAAGTCAGAAAATAGTATTCGTCCGCGACTGTGGCTTCTATACCCATCACCCTTATCCGCCGTATACCGTAGTGATATTTAATTTAGAATGCGAATTGTGAAAGAACAATTAACCCACCATGTCGTGGCGTCCACGATATTTAATCTAAAATACGCACACTTAGCTTGTCGTACTCTAGTGTCCAAGTCTTTTCACTTGATATCCATATTGATGGAATTGTGAAAGAAAGGTCGGAACCTCCGCCATATATAATTTAAAAAAGAAAACTCACTCCAAGTCCTTTAATTTGATACTCAGTTGATTATGCCGCTAAGAAAAAACGAATTTTGCACGTTGTCGGGTCCATCATATTTATTTTCGAATTCTTAGACAGATAATGTATCTTCATAGGAGAAATGTAAGGTATAATTTTCAGCGGAAAAATCGAAAACGTGAAAAAACGTTTATAACATTTTGCCATTTTCCCATTTTTTTCTTTCTTTTTTTTTGTATATGTGATGCAGGACGACCCACAGAACATACGTGCAAATTTTTAGCTTTCCATCTGTTGTAGTTTATAAGTGAAGAGCAAAAAACAAAATTATTTTTGCTTTTTAAAAACCGAGATGATCTCCAATTACGACGAAGCTGCGTGCAGGAATTTCCAATGTTTCTCCTGAATTTGAAAACGATAGCTTCAGTTTTGCGAACAAAGTGGTGTTTACAGACTGGTGGACAGACAGACGGGTAAACGGGCATATTCAAATCGATTTAGAATTTGATGCCGATTAAGACCATATATACTTTGTGGGATCTCTGAAAGCTTCATCTCTCTTGGATGTTGGAAACATTTTGGCAAAATGCATATACCCCTTATATGTTTTGGTGATGGGTATGAAAATAACTGTTTCTGGTCAAGTTTTCCCATTCAACTTAAAATAAAAGAAAATAGAAAAGCTTGGGTCGATCAACATATATAACTGCGCTAGTATGATTTTATCTGATTCGATCGGAACTAGAATTATGTGAAACGTTTAATCTATAGAAAAACGCTTTAAAGCCGACAGTAATTGGACCTCGTAACTTAAAAGGACACTGTTTAATGTTTTACGGATAGGAATACGTTCAGCAATCTGGATCTTGTTTCTGTGAAATATTTTTAATTTCCTCTCCCTCGTAATATTCAATAACAATTTGGGATAAGAGAATTTTTTAATTGAGAAAGACAGGAGTTTCTATTTATAATAGAGTCGGTTCTCCTCTTCAGGTTGATCGAGAATATACTGCGCGGCTAGAAGTTCTTCTTTAGCTCAGCAAATCAACAACAGATCACTGGCTTTGTTGACTTGTGTGACTATGTTTATAAACATTTAATAAACTTTATATAAACAATAAGGAATTGTAACTGTAATCCTCTTCTCTTTTCTTTCATCTCGAATATGTAGTGAGTTTGAGTTTCGTATACAAACATAAGTTATTTTATTTATTGCTTTGAACCATTTGTTTATTGTTGATAATCAGCGCGGATTTACGATTATGTGTACAATTTAATTCAATTGCATATATATATATATATATGTATATACATATATTTATATATATAGGTTCAATGGATCCTATCGTGATGTCAATTCAATTTATTCAATTATTAAGAAACCCTTATCAGCTTTCGTATTTTAACATCAACTTAATTTGATTTGTTAAATGGGAAATGACTCAGGTTTGCGAATCGTAGCCTTTAGATTTTTATAATATGTTTTTTTTATTTAAGTAGTTGCACGTACTTTTTGTATTATTAAATAAACAATGCAAACACAAACTTAACGACAAAGCCACAATTAACCTAAGGATTAGCAGATAAGACTTTCAGTGGGCAATAATTTAATGAAAATTTTCGTAGAACTTTGCACAACATTTCTCTTTGGAAACACGTTGCTACCAAAACGTCAACATAATGTGGGAAACAGTAAAACTTACTTTGTTTTCTATCACGGTTTGGCGAGAAATTTTCTTATTAGAAAGGCACAATAGGCAGGAGGAGGACAACAAAGAAGAATAGAAAAGAAAACAAGTAAGAAAGTTATATTTGGCGGTGGCCGAATCTCGCGTACCCACCACTATCCTTTTCGCATTCCACTCTCCAAGATCTTTTATTTGATACCCATATCGCTGGTATTATTAAGAAAAAATAATCCCTGTGCCTATCATAATCATTTTAAAATTGGCCCATTTTTAGACAAACAATGTATCTTCACTTAAGGAGTGCACAAAATAATGTTAAACATTCGGTCTTGTTTGCCTTATTATAAATAAGCATAAAAAATTGAAAAAAATTAAATTTAGTTCCTCGTAACTTTGTGTGGCCATGGCCGATTGGTTCCATTTTTGGACCTAGAGAGTAAGGTGTCTCGTAAAGCAAATGTGGAAAATTTCAGGGGTTTAACTTTTATAATTTCCGAGTAACGAGCAAAAGTCCAAAAAAAATTATTTTCAAAAAAACTGAGTTGCTTTCAGTTTACGCTCCACTGAGCGCTTCTGCTCTGACCGATTTGGCTCACTTTCTGTGCCAACTTGCGTGCAGAAACTTCTAAGGTTTCTACCAGATTTGAAGTCGATATCTTCATTTTTGCGACCAGGAAAGTGCTAACACGGAAACGGACAGACGGACAGACATGGCTAAATCGACTCAGAATTTCACGCTGATCAACAATAGATATACTTTATAGGTTCTCGGAAGTTTCCTTTTGCGTGTTACATATATAATGGATAAAAACAAAATGATTATACGCCCATCTTACAGTGGTGGGTATAACAAATATCGAAATATTTAATGCCCAGAAATAGGGTGCAAGGTTTGTCGTTGACGATCGTGATGATTATATTGGGCATTTCATTTTTTATGAATAAGTACACATATATACACAATGTATGAAATTACAGTTTTATAATTGTAAGACTAAAAATACAAATTGCTTTTGCTTTTTTACATGCGATTTTTTCTACGTTTCAACATATACTTAATGTAGGTGTAGAATATTTTCGAAATTAATGTGAACATAGTAAAAAAAATTTCACATTAAATTTGCCCTTTGACTTATAATTGTACTTGAAATAGAAATAATTGCCCTGATCTCATTTCAAATAGCGATATTAAGTAAGTCGATTCGACTTATCAGGAATAGGGTGATTCATCAGAGTAGTTTTGTGGTAGCTTGTATGTAATGAATACTTGCCAAATATAATAGTAATATATCTCGAGTAGGGTGTATAAAAATGACAAGTAGAAATGTTTGAATTGCTTAAAGTCACCTTGTGTGCTGCAAAAACGGAGTACTGTTCTAAAGTTATATATAAAAGGAAAAAAGATTTAATAACAAGCGCGATTTTAAATATGGAAATATAGGACTTAAAATGAATTTGAAAATGTTTATTAGACTTTTTACTAGCAAAGTTAAAGCGCAGCAGTTTGCGAAAAATAATATTTTTTATGCCTCCACACCATCTGCAGTACAAAAGTATATCAAGTTTGTGCGGTTGTATGCAACACCGAGAAGAACTTTCAATAGACCTATCTTTTATTGTACACATTTGAACTTGTTTGTCTATTTGTCTGTTTGTGGGACCATCTTGTTTTCTGGTGTTCAACCTACAGGCCACAATTTTTGATTTACAAAACTATAGGATATTTATCCGCGACTTATTTAATTGGAATCAGAAAAAGGTATTTCCCTTTTTTACACGATTTCATTCACCTAAGCAAATTTGAAAAATTGTTGAATGGAAATTTTTAGTAAAGCCATTTATTTTTATAGTTTTCCAATTCGTTTAAGGCAATGCATACAAAAGAACAAACTTAATGCTTTTACTAATAATTCCCCGTATGTTTGCATGGAGCCTTTTTTTAAAGCGTATGTTATGCTTGTTTAAAACAAAAATTAGATATACCGTGTAAAAATGAAATTAATGCCTTTATGTGACTGGATGCTAATTCACGTCTTTTATGCTCCAATACTGGCGCGAGGTGAAAATTTGCATATCATACGCTTCATGCTGCAATATCGTGTAAAATCAAACAGCGAATTACATGAAAATTTTTTATTTTACGTTCTTTGCGCTGGCTATAGTGCGAATTTTAAAGATTAAATGAAAAAAAAACTTATTTCCCCTCTTCGTCTTGTTCTTCTTCTTATTCTTTACATACAAAAATACAGTTTAAATACAATTTACATATAAAAATACAAATTAAATGTTGAATCAAAGCAACATAGAATGTGTAGATGCGAAATTCTTTATTAATTCAATACATGCACACCTCCTCATTGTCTACTGTGTGTGTGTGTTCTCAATGTGTGTTAATATGTTAGCTGCTAAAAAATTCACTTATATCGAGGTAAAATATGACATGAAACTGTTTATTACATACATGCGCGCGTACACAATTTACTTTACGAACGAAATTACAGGTGAGGCCAATACAATTCCGAACAGCATCAAGCTTTCAAAGCCTAATACATATATATATATAGAAATGTTAACAAAAATAAATTTACACTTGACACGCAAGCGACCTCGTTTCTAAAGGCTATTACAAGGGATGACCCAACACTGCCGATTCATGAGGTCATGTAATTATAACATTATTTATATGCATGGGAATGACGGGAGGGAAAGGAGAGTCTGAAAATTTGATATCTAATAAGCAAATCTTGAATCTTGAACATCAGCTCTTTGGTAATTGTGAACTTGGCAATTGGGAGAATCGGAGCTGTCTTTGTACAGAACTTTTCGTAGATATGTGCTTAATATGTCATCCACTAAACTAGTAAGCGATTTTCTTTGTTTTTTACTATTTTCAAAATTCTTAAATTTCTACGATAGTAAGAAATGTAAAAGAAGCGCCGGAGGGGTGGGGTGACGAACGAATAGATGGAGGAGCCTAATTTGATTCCGCATCTTGCTTAGATTATTATCTAGGTCTTCAGAGCAATTGCCTAGAGCTGCGGAGCAAGGGTATGGCACAAAACATTGCTGATGGGTTTAAAAATATGGTCCTTTATTTTGTTTTGATTTTGGAACCTCTGCATTAAATGTTCAAAGTACATGTAAACGATTTATTTTTTGTTTTTTCTTTCCACTAAAAACTAGTTCTTTATATGCGACAATGTCGTGCAAAAGAGCGCGAATTTCACAGTAAATAAATAATTAATTTTATTGAGTATTTCTTTAAGCTTAAATTTCTTCCATTATTCGAAACACTGCACTCTTCCAGTAACTTTACTTTATCCGAGACTGGTTTTATAAGACTTAGTTAATAATAAGTAAACAAATATGTTTTGTATGTCGGTTTTTGCCTTTAAAAAAAAGTTACGAGGTGTAGAGACTGAGTCAATAAACTAAATCTCTGATAAGTTGTAATATAAATGAAAGAAAGCTTTTTTTATGTGGAAAGTGTAAAGGTAATCAATCATTCGCTGTTGATTGATTGAAGTGTGTCACGTTAATTTCTTTAAACCTCATAAAAGTATACGCAGGAATGCTCTCCAACTTTATATGCAAATATATGTATGGCGGATAGGGATGTCTTGGGACAAGTCTGGAAGTATTTTATAAATCATGATTGCTCAGAAATGTGTTTACATTTTTATTTTACGTCGCTATTGTAAATGTTCGCAACAGATCAAGGATGCGTTACGGCCGCTTTTTATTGTAACCGACGATAGTCCATCAGCAATATTTGAAGTGAGTTTGAGATTGCCATCACAAATTTTGCAATTTTTCGCTTCCCTTAGGCAGGGGATCCGATGGATATGGGGATACATGTTTACTCCAATGAAAATGCATATTCTGCCTTCTGTTACGAATGGTGCAAAGAGGCGGATATGCGCCCTGTTTTCACATAGTGGATATAAGAAATTGATTCAAACACAAGTATACGTGTAGAAATCTGTGTGGGTGTGCGTATGTCTGTCATATTCCCTAATGATCAGTGGATCTGTGTGGTTATGTGTATGTTTATTCCATTCCCTAGCGATCAGAGACAAAGGATGTTTGTTTGTTAAGATGCAGTTTCAAAAGACATTTGCAATTACTTACCCAGTAACTTAGACGATGTATGTATCGAAAAACAACTAAGGCTACCGTAGTTGAGCAAGGCCGGAAATTCAATACTCTACACTATTTCTTCTAATGTCTGGCAATCATTTGCACAATCGACAATTTCCTATTTTTCAGATACTTTGACGAAATCTGTTACATTAATGTGTTTTGGTCCAAGAACAAACTCTACTGAAAATGGATGGAATTAATCCCCAGATACGCCTAAATACCTTCAATGGTGAATATAAATAAAACGTGGTCTCAGTTTTCTTTCAGCGAGGACTTAAGTGACTTATTTTTTTGGAGAGAGTATTTTATCTTGAAATTTTGCAGTTTTTTGAAGTGAATAGGAATCATGCATGGGGCTGCAGGTCATGCAATTTCTGCCCACCTCTGTTATGTATATAGTATACAATTTATATATACTCTGTTGAAATAATAATTTACGAAATTAATGATATGCGCATGTAGAACGCGCTGGCCTGACATGTATTATAATCATTTCGCAATCTTCAATTAGCGTTCTTATCGTCGAAAGAGAAGACCAGAAATGAATTGTTTGCTGATAAATTAACGTTTTAATGTTGATTATTAAAGAAAATCAAAGTTTAATGCCTAAAAATAAATATGTAAGTATGTATAAATACATTAAGAACGCAATTATTTTTAAAAGAAAGATATTCATCTTGTAACGAATAACTTGAATATGCGATAGATTACCAAAACTTTTCCTAAATGCAGACACTAGTGCCGATCTTTTACAGTCGCGATTGGGTTATGTTCACAATTTGAAATTGGAGGGTCACTAATTAATTGTGATTTATACTTCAGATATTTCACTTGCGCCAGTACATGAAACCATAATGAACGTGTGTGAGTGTACGTGTAAGTTTGTAAAGTCTATTTCTTACGTCGCTTATATCGGATGTATGCAAAACTCGAAAGAACTTGATACTAATCGATTCAGAGTCACTTTTCAAGTTTGTTTATCCGTCTGTCCGTTTTTTTGCCATATGTTCAATTTACAGCACGCAATTTTTGAGTTATGAGGAACACGTTTCGTATCAGACCAGGTCTTCGCCTGCTTCCCTTATAACGCCTAATCTCGTAACGTGGTTGCGTATATAATAGTAGGCTGGCATGTACAACGTAATGGTAGGCCGCGGCCAGCTACACTATTTTTATCTGTCTTTTCGTCAATTTTTTGACAAGCGTAAGGAATATTGTTGTCACACTTTAAAAAATGGTACAAGCGTGGCAGGGGGTACAGTTCAAATCTATTAGATCAATTAGATGCGAAAATTCGGTTTAGCAAAAAACAAAATTAACAAGTTTACTGTAAGCGATGGTCTCGTTATCCGATGCAGTCCAAGATGCAGATTACCAGATTATCAGGAAATTTTGGCCCATCCTAGAAAAAAACTCGAAATGGCTTTTGTCAAAGAAAGAGTTGGTGGCAGCCGTAAACGAGTATTTGGAAGTGTTTTATTTACCTGAAGCTCTTGACGAATGGAAAATATTTTCGGCGGGGCCCGAATCTCGCATATCCACCACTATGTTTTTTGCAGCCTTGCAAGTTCTTTTATTTGATACCCACATTATTATGAAAAAAATAATCGCGCTGTCTATCATAACCAATTTAAAATTAACCCATTTCTGGTTTAATTCTCAGATAATATATCTTCACTTAAGAAGTGTACAAAATAGTTTTAAACATTCCGTCTTGTTTGCCCTGTAATAAACAGGCACAAAACCTCAAAAAATTGAAAAAATAAAATTTAATGATTAATTAATTTTTGAAGCTAGAGAGTAAGTCTCGTAAAGTAAATGTGGAAAGCTTCAGCCTTCTAACTTTAATCATTTCCGAGTAACGAGCAAAAATCCAAAAACTTTTATTAAAAAAAAACCGGTTGCGTGCAGTTTACGCTCCACTGCGAGCTTCTGCTCCGACCGATTTGGGCTATTTTCTGTACCAACCTTCGTGCAGAAACTTCCAATGTTTCTAACAAATTTGAAGGCGATAACCGCTTTTTGCAACCAGAAGAGTGCCTACACGCAGACGCACAGACGGATAGACATGGCTAAATCGACTCAGAATTTCACGCTGATCAAGAATATATATACTTTATAGGTTCTCTGAAGTGTCCTTTTGCGTGTTAGATATATTACGGAAAAAAAACAAAATGAGTAAACACCCCTTTTACAGTGTATATATAATATAATATCTTTATAGATCGTTACAAGGAATAAATTCATTTGGATGTAAAAGTTTACATTGTTTCACAGTTAGAGCATATAGTTTCTGAATCCATTGCGGTATTGCTTAACCGACTGAAGAAAAAAACAAAATTAACCATAAAATGATTTGCAGTGTGCCATCTTTGCTTTTAACCGCCCGTAAATATTTGCGCGTCAAATTCATTTGCATCAGTTAGTGAATGGTGCGTATAGATAACACTTATGGAAGTGTAAATTATTGTTAATATTCGACCGTATATCGCTAATTATTTGCAAATTAACGACAATGATAATTATTTTCCAAAAAAAAAAGTTTTTTTATCCGCTAGTAATATAAAAACATATTTTTTTAAGGTTAATACGAAATTTGAATGACTGCGATATTTAGACCCTGATCTTACAAATCTTGGAAAGCTTAGCTTCTCCTTTACCTATTTTCTTAGATTAACTCAAACTGGTCCTGCTATCAACGAGGAGATGTAATAAAATGCAAGCGACAAATCATCATCAGCATCATTTCGACTCGATTACATGTCAATTTGCCTTAACACTAAACCTACCATGCGCCGTCAAATGACTGTTTTTCAAATTTCGTTTAAAATTTTCGCATACAACGTTACTGTATCGTCATGTAGCTTATTTAGTTTTCCTAAAATATGCATACAAACTATTTTTCACTATTTACAACTTTTTTTATTGTTTACTTTCCGTAAACAAACTATACCATGTCTAGTCTACCACGAACGGTCGTTTGACCGCTTGAAACATTTATGTTATTTTCGACTATCTTCTTCGATAATCGCATTCTTGAAATTGTTTTACGAGTCTAGAATGTAACTGTAGACTCGTTTCTTTGATTATTGATCATGAAATGATTGAACATGTAAGAGAATATACGGAATCAGAGGCATTTCGAGTGTTGAAAACGAAATGGAATTTACTATTGCAAAATTTTATGCATTTGTTGGACTTCTATATGCACGCGGCGCATATGAGGCTAAAAATATTAGTTTATCATATTTATGGAACACGAAATGAGCTCCGTCATTTTTCTCGACAACTACGAGTCGAAATGACTTCGCAGAAATCATGAGATTTATTCGATTTGACAACAAAAATCAATGAAGCCAACGCTTACAAAACGATAAGTTCGCATTGATTTCTGAAGTTTGGTATAAATTTATCGAAAACAGTCAAAACTATTATAAACCAGGAGCATATCTTGCTATAGATGAACAGTTGTTTCCTACAAAAGCACGTTGTAGATTTACTCAATACGGTGCGGAAATATCGAGGCTAGAACTTTTATTTCAATTTGCAGAACAACTTGGGACCGAATATCAGCAAAAGAAACAGATAAGCAAAGAATGCTCATCAAAAACAATAATAAATACAAATACTGTTTCTTCTGAACAGAGATCTTGTCAAGTAAGGTATTGTAAAGTCAATAAAAGAAACAAAATTTGTATAAAATGTCAAAAATACGTATGTGGAAAATGTGCAATACAAAATACTGTAATTTGTAAAAAATGAGGTGGAAATGCATAAAAGTAAACAAAACATACAACATCGAAAAGCGGGGAACGAGTTTTTATTGTAGGATCAGAAAAATATTTTATTTACCATCTACTTTACTAAGATACATATGTTTTTACATATGCGGTCATTTGACCGCTCATGGTAGAAATAGGTATACATGGAATGTCGATAGGTTTAGTGTTAAGCGTTGCATTTAAAAATTATTCTATAACCTAAGCTAATCTTAATTGGAGAGCTGAAAGTTGTTTTGCTTCTAAGTCTCTTGGATGCACTGAAATAGATTTAAGACCGCAAAAAGATAATGATTTGATATATAGATAACTTTTCTTTAAAATTTTAAAACTTTTTGCGGTATCGAGTCTTCGAACATTAAGCATTAAACTTGCATCTAAACTCAACTCCTAATCGCGATTCTTGTTGGATCATGTATAGTTCAGTTAATGTTCTTGTGAGACTCCAAAAATTCTCAAGTCAAGTTGCCTACGAACGTAATTTAATTCGGACAACAAAGTAAACCTTTGCCAACCCGCAAAGCTGACCACACCACTTTCCCTAATGCAATCGGCTGCTGTTGCTGCTAGACTAAAGGGCGTCCTCATATCAAGTAAATCTCCGCGTTATTTTCTTTCGCATAACTTATCACAAATACTGTAGGGTGTAACAAATGGAAGGCAGATGCCCAAAAGACTTGAGATTAATCCGAATCTTTAAACTGTATTTTAGAGCGGCATCTTATTCTATGCCTATGCCGTAAAGACAAAAAACTTGAAATATTTCATAACAATTTTCAAATTTTTCTTTAAACAAATTTTAATGGAAGATTTGCAAAATTTGTAAATGTTTATTGAGAGCATACGCTCTGGCGAATTGGGGCACGGCAAGTTGCTAAAACGATATAATCTCAGTGAAGCGTTCCGCTGTGAAAAGGCCGCTTACTTGTGACGGTAAAGGAAATTAATGAAGAAAATATCAAGAAAGAGAAAAAGTATATAGATGAAATCGACATGGGGCCGATATCGAGTTGGAAGTGTCAACCAACTAACGTTTTCTATTAATTTCAGGTGACACTGTTTTCACTTCGGGTGCTGCAGCGACTCCCAAAGTTTTAACCGATGCCATGGTAGAACACGCAGAAAAAAATGATTTAGTCGACATAACAGTTTGTCATTTACATACTGAAGGCGAACTTGCGTATTGTAAGCCTGAACTTGCTCACCGTTTTCGATCCTATTCATTTTTTATGGGAGCAAATGTACGTCAAGCTGTAGCGGAGGGACGCGCTGATAATTATGCCTGCTTTCTTCATGAAGTACCCAGACTATTTCGTTATAAACTTGTAAAGCCGGACGTCGCCCTTGTTCATGTCTCGCCGCCCGATAAACATGGCTTCGTCTCTCTAGGTACAAGTGTTGATACTGTACGCGTCGCTCTTTTACACTGCCCCAAAATAATCGGTGATTTATATGAGAAAGGCTTCTATAAAACGTGATTTTGAAATGTTTTTGTTTTCATAAATTGAATATAGCTCAAGTCAATCCTCAAATGCCTCGTACGTTTGGAGAATCAGCAATGCATATATCGCATTTGGATGCGTACACAGAAATTGACATGCCACTATTCAAACATGGTGTTAAAAATCCAACCGAACAAGAAGAACAAATCGGAAAAATTATTGCTGACAATTTGGTGTCGGATGGAGCAACTCTGCAAATGGGCATAGGAAGTCTTCCAGATTGTGTACTCAAGCATTTGCATAATCACAAAGATTTGGGTATACATTCTGAAATGTTTGCTAATGGTCTTGTGGCTCTAGCCAAATCAGGAGCTGTCACGAATCGTTTAAAACCAATGCATCAGGGTCGCATTGTCGGATCATTTATAATTGGAGATCAGTCGCTCTATGACTATGTTGATGATAATCCATTTGTCGGTACGCGTTTTAAGTCCAAGTTTAAGTTAACTAAATTTTCTAATTAACTTTCATTTTCTATATTAAGAATTATTAGGTGTTGATTATGTGAATAATGTTAAAATTATTAAGACAATGCCACGTATGACGGCGATTAACTCTGCAATTGAAATTGATTTGACTGGACAAGTTTGCGCGGATTCAATTGGCACGCGATTTTATTCTGGTTTTGGTGGTCAAGTTGATTTTATGAGAGGTGCCGCTGAGGGTACTGACCACATGGGTGTGCCTATAATTGCAATGCCTTCAACTACAACAAAAGGTGAAAGTAAAATTGTACCTCTTCTCAAGCCAGGTAAAGCTATAAAAGCGAAAGCTATAAAAGAACTATTAATCCTCTTACATGTATGCTTTAACTATAATTTAGGAGCCGGTGTGATCACTACTCGTGCCCATGTCCACTATGTTGTTACCGAATATGGAATCGCATATTTGTACGGAAAAAGTCTGCGTGCTCGTGCTTGGGAACTAATAAAAATTGCTCATCCCGATCATCGTGAAGCATTGGATAAAGCAGCTTTTGACCGTTTTAAAAGTAGGGCATGTTAAACCAGTCAATCCTAATCCTAATCCTAATAAATCAAATTCATCGTGCACTTAATAGAAATCGAAAAGCACTCTCCAAAAAAGAAACAAATATAAAAATATTTTTATAGCGCGTAGCCAGCAAGCAACTAAACATGAATATTTAATACAGCAAAATGAGTAAAGCGAAAAAAGAAAAAACAAAAAAATTCTTCAAAGTTTCTAAAAAAAACTATGTATCGAAAACGTTTCGCCTCTAAGGATTTAAATATTGGTTATTTTTTATAAAAAAAAATTTAAAAAAAAAAAATACAAATAATTAAATCCTTAGCGGCGAAACGTTTTCGATTTCTTTTTGATCTACAAAAAAAAATAAAAAAAAAAATAGCAAAAAAAAGTAAATATTTAAATCCTTAGCGGCAAAAGGTTTTCGATGCATACCTTGCTGGACTTAATACAGCAATGGATTAAATGAAAAAATTTTTATTCAAAAAGAAATTCTTCAAAAATTCAAAAAACAAAAAAAAAAAAATTAAAAAACTAAAAAATAAAGCTATTAAAAAAGTTTTAATAAAATTTTTCAAAAGATATTTTTTTTTTTTTGGAGTGTTTTTAAAAAATAATTTTCATAAAATTATTTAAATGCGTCAAAAAAGAATGAAATCATTTTAGGATTCCTACATCGTAGACTGTTTTCGACTTTCTTCGGACAAGCTTTATTACTATATCAAGAAATTTTTATATATATATTTATTTTTATAGTTACTAAAGTGTCCTTAGAGAAGTTAAAAAAAAAACACGATCTTAGTTTTACCATAGAAGTGTAATGAAGAATCTTAAAATGATCGGATGCAAAAAATTTTAAAAAAGTTTTTTTTTTTAACACTAATTCGAAAATTTTATTATAATAATAATCGAAAGCAAAAATAAACCAAAAGTTGTGTATTCGGCTTTTATCCGAATTTTTACCTCGTGCCCGCCTCAACAGGTTTTTATCAACTCTTTAAATAATAGCCGTATTCGGAGCACATCATACACTGATAATGACTTGATAGTCCACCTTGGCCTATAACAAAATTAATTTTGGGGTTTTTTATTGTCTATTGCTGGGAAATATCAAATTTCATAGAAAGCCATGAAAACTGTAACAAGAAAACAAGAATTACTGTTAACTTTACATTTCATATGCATGCAGCCATCAGATTTAAAAAGACGTAGCCCGTTGTTCGAATTTATGATCTATAAAATTTTTTTCTATTAGCAACTTCTTCTAACTAGTAATTGTAATAGTTTTTGAACTTATGATAGTATGCGCACACTAATGGACAGGCGGATTCCACTGTTCACATTAATCAAAAACTAATATATATATATACATTTTGGGATCCCAGACACACGTATATTTTTACGTTTTACAAGCCTTACGCCTCTATGGTGGGTATGAAAAAGAAAACTTTTTTGCAAATCAGATGATGCATTTAAAATTGAAAAACGAATTCGAAAGAATATATATGTAAAGATCAAAAAACAAAAAAAAAACAAAAATAATAATTTTCTATAATTGTGTTTTAAGCATATATATATACACGAGAATAAGCATTTTACAAGAACATAATGTATATCGTTTAAAAATCAATAAAGAGATCATTCCTCTAAACCCAGCAGCAAAGTAGTTTTTCCTTTTCATTCTTTTCAGTTTCTCAAGTTATGACAATATCGAGCTTAAGATTCTGATTGATTACCCCAGAGATCATTCCTCCAAACCCAGCAGCAAAGCAGAGATATTTTTCATCTTTTTCTCAAGTTATGACAATATTCGGCTTAAGATTCTCATTGATTATCTTATACAACCTAACGTCACAGCGGAAAATATATTTTTTCAATAAGTTATGATTAACGCGGAATATAAATTCGAAAATAAACACATTCTTCACTATAAAATATGTCCAATTACCTTATTATGCAATTTGTCAAATATATATATAGTGAAATGCAAATTGTAGGTAATTACATGATAATAGATAATTACATGAACAACATTTCAACAAAATTGATAATCAATTTTCAATAGACAGGCAGAGACTTGTTTAATGACAATCCACTTTATAACATGTGTACAAAGAAGTCATGATAGATTTTTTATGAAGAGTGATAGAAGGGATAAAGGATTGGTTTTGCAGGAGTGAAAAAGAGATAAAAGATATTCTATTCAAAAGTAATGTTCATTGATGCGCATTTTTCCCCACTTCCTGATGGCGTATGAATTTCTTGACGAAGCAATAATTGATAATTAAAGTGGGATTATTTATATAAGTACTCATGCTAGCGTTAACATCGAAGCTTGCCTAGACACACTGTAAGGAAACATTTGAAATAAATATTTACCAGGGGTAAGAATGTCACGTGAACGCAGTGTGCAAACCTTAACTGCCCTGATCTTACAATGTGAGGCCGCTGGTTGCCTTATCACTGTTAGCTCGTTTTACTATTCGCACGTTTTACTATTAGAGAGCGATCCCAGCTAATCCTCTCGAAATGAATAGGTCCATGACATTTGCCTTTACCACTGATATCCTGAATTGCATTAGGGTTTCGATATCCTATCCTATTCATTTTTCATAATCCGTCACGATTCACTAGGCCTGTCGTTTCAAACAAGGATTACTACTCGACTTAATCAAAGGACTCAAAGATTATGTTTATGTAGAGTTTAAACAGAAGGCTTTTACAAATTAGAGAGAAATCAAAATTTGAGGAATGCTTACAAAGTGCTACCACTTCATAGAAGATCCGATAACGACAGTGTTCATGCATCATATGGGCTCTAGTGACGCAATATTTTCATTCTATATAATAATAAGCAAATCTAAGATTATCCCTGATAGTGATCTGTAAGAAATGTTTTGAAAATGTCAGTTAATTTCGGGAAACATTTTACGAACATATAAGAACAAATTCTCATATCACCCGAATAGGTAGATTTTGCTTTACACGTTACACTAATGCGAATCGACTCAGGCCGACTTACTTCTTTTTGAGAAAGAAAAGTTTCTTTTGGGGTTCGAAAAGCTATTAACACTAAACCGATTGCAATAAAATACTCTAGAGGATAAGATTCGCCATTGACTTTCATTAATACGAAGATGGGTAGATACGTACCTGGTCAAAGTGTATGCATTTTTCACTTGTTTGTTCGTAATACATCCAACCTAGGACATTTTTTAACTTTAATCTTGACTTTTTTAGTGACTTGGCCATAAATTATGAGTATAACCCATAGTCGATGATCATGATCGCTTCTTCCTTTATCCCGTTATACTTCAACTTGAACACAGCATCCCGTTATCTAGTATTTATTTTGTGTTAGTGCTCAGTTCGTAGGATGCAATAAATAATTTCAATAAAGTTCACTAGTTGGCGGTCCAGTCCGTAATAAAGATTTAGTCCTAGTAGTAGATGATATTGTTGCGAAATTCTACTGTCGTTCGAACTATATAATATATACAATAGATTTAAAAGAGATTACCATTTGATCATATAGCATTGCTTTGGAGTTAAAAAGGTCAAATAAATTTGAAAAGTTCTTTATTATCATTACTATTATTATAATTATTATTATTATTATTATTATAATTATTTTAATCTATAATAGTGTTCAATTTTTATTGTATTGCATTACTGACTGAAAAGTTTATTTTGTAAATGTTATCGAGAAGAGAAATGCTACAATTAACACGGATTTGTTGTGGAAAAGGTTTTAAAATGGAAATAAATACATTATAAAGTAATTTTGATGTCAACTTGTAATTAATTTACTTAATATTTATATATTTTTCATATTTCATATATATTTATATATAGATATATATATATATATGCATATATAAATTTACATGATTATGAATTTTTTTTTAAATATAATAAATCTAATTATTTTATCGTAATGTACAAATATGTATAAATATAAAGCACATATTTCACGTCTTCACTCTATAGGAAATAATTGAATATCTCAAATAAAATTGATTAACGTTTCGTCTAATAATAGGTATTTAGTCTTAAAGTAAAATGATATTTTGTAAATGTGTATGTACAAGAATAAATTTAAAATGCCCGATTATATTGTTGAGCAGCGAGGGCGACTACAAAACATCTTAAGAAGTGGCCCGGAATTTCTTGACTAGCCCCGGTTAAAGGAAATTATAAATTTTGCTTTTATTTACGGAAAGTACGTACGTAATTTTTCTGTTTTTTAGACTTTACGCTTTACAATTTTCTTATTATTTCGGAAACTCAATTGTAACAATGGATGAGGCGACTAATTGGAAAATCAAAATTGATATTCACACTAAATGTTTAATATTAAAAAGAAGGGATAAATTAAAGAAAAAGGGGGAGAATTGCGGTTAACCTAATAATCAAAAAATAAAAAAATAATAAAAATTATAATTAACTTATCAAATGCTAATGGCTGCAAGATGTATCGGAAGCACTGGAGGATAGCATTTTTACATAGATCGAGAAGATCAAAACGCAATGCTTCAGGGTTAAAAACAATACCTAACCAGAATTGCAGCTGACGTAAGTACAAATAGTACTATGATCGAAAGACGCAAAAAAAAAGTTAAACTTTTTCTTTTTCGTATAATCTCGTGGACAGATCTCATCGAAATATAAGGAAAAAATGTTGTTTGTAATGAACTGCCTAAACCAATCATTTCAAGGTTGTAATATGAACTAATATATTGATCTTGGAGTCTATATTCGATAGTTCCACTTTCAGCGAAGTAAAACTAGGCTATGCGTATTAATATTTAAGGCTGTCATCAAAGGTTGCATTTATACATACATCTACGAACCTAGCAGTAAGAAAAGAGCCATTGCTCATGAAAAGTTGCAAGCTTGTCCCATATAGTCTAGTGGATAGAATTTCCGGGACATACCTAAGAGGTCCAGGTTCGATTTTTGATACCGTAGTCCATAAGTAGTATTCTACTATATTTCATCCATCATCATTTTTGGAATATATGTCAGTCCAAGATTCTTTCTTTATCACTCATAGTAATGTGATTGGAAAGGTATCAATTTTTTTATTCTAACTTTTATCCTGCAGTTCTTTTCTCTCCCCTAACAAAAATAAAGAAAAAAGAACTTAAAACGAATATAAGATCCTCTAAAAAATTATGTAAGGTTAAGTTTCCTTGGCATTGCAGACTTGTATGTGTGATATCTCATGACGTGAAAGTTTTAGTAGGACTGTTTATTTAAAAAATTCCCGGCATTTTTGATCAGACTATTATTTATAACTGAATCAAATTCAGAACATTTGTGCAAATTTTTATATAAGATCCTTCCACCGTCAAGTAAACTCTAGCTCGGCATTCGAGATTTATATTTTCATATTGACTATGTTAAATTTTATAAATTTCATAAATTCGATATTTACAACTTAAGAGAAAACTTAATCTCTATAAACAGTAGAATCGTTTTGAACATACTTTGGTTTTTCTTTTTATTTACAATGTGAACAAATCGTTTTTTTTTTTTTTTTAATTCTAATAGAACAGATATTTATTGGAATTTTTATGATTTGTTAAATTTAATGTTTTGTATGTACGTATTGTTAACTGTATTTTCAACATTTTAAAAATTATTGATTATACCCTAGCATTAAGTTTTTATATTGACCTGAATTTTATAATATTTTTAAAATTTTTTTTCTCTTCTTCTTATACCCACCACCCTGAACGCAGAAAAATAATGCATAACTCTCTGACATAGCTTTCCATTTACTTTGTCCGTCTGTCCGCATAGAACACGTGTTTTAATTAATTTTTAATTTCACTACTTATTGCTCTTAAATTCGAAAATGGAATTAAATGCTTCAGTTCAATAATCGAGAACTTTAGAAAGAAAGAAGACTAAGAAAAGAGAAAGATCAATGATTTTCAAGTGCTTTTGAACATCCATATGAAGGCTTTATTGTAGACATTTATCAGGCGCTCAATAAGTTAGGAAAAATCTAAAGTATAGTAACGATAGGTGGAGAGCTGCTTGCGCTCCTAGAAATCATGACAAATAAAGATGACAGAAGGCAGCGCCTCTGCCCTTCTGGTAAAATATGCCTCAAAAATCTTATAATTTTAGGATTGACTCGGAAATGCTAATTCGTTGTTAACTTGTTATCTATTCGTAAATATTAATGTCAGTTAGGAGTTTTTCCTTCCTTCTCGTGTTTCCTTTGCACAGATCGAAGAAGATTGCGAAGTCTTGAAAATAGAATCATCAACCAGAGCGATTAAAAGTGTTTTGAAAAGTTCTCCATAGTTCCTACAAATGCAGAAATATTGATAACAGAGTTGTTTTAATCGCTCTATCAGCTTAGTACACAAAAAAATAATTGCTTCCTCGCTTAGGTAAAATAATTTGCATTCACTTAATACGTAAACGATGTAAAAGATACATACATCTGTGAAAATACCTAAAAATGCAAGCATTTTTTCCAATTTCGGTATAAAAGTATCGGTGATAGGTATCAAGAAAAGAAAAAGAAAATTAGCTCAGCAGCTTTGTTGAAAGCATTTAAACTTTGATGAAAAATGTCGGCGATTTACAACAACAGCTTAAAATGAATATACAGACATTTCTTCTTCTATCTACATATGGTTTAGGCTACTTTTTGATTTGTGGAAAAAGTCTTCAACTTTTTGATTATATACTAGTATCGAAAATTCATTTACATAATTTTTGTATGTGTGTGTATCAATATAAAAAGAAATTATTTGCACAATAATAAACACAAATTGATATAAGTGATCAATTCACTTGCAAGTGATTGCGACTTTACCTTGGGTCCAGTGTCGTAAATTCCAATTCCCCACGCGGCAGTATTAAATCAGGATCTATAATAAAGTAGTAAATAGTTAGCAAATTTCAATCTGACTTTTAACAAATTTCTCATTGCATGCAAATATTGATCTAAGGAATATTTAGTACTTTAGTGCAGGCAGAAAGCTTGTTTTTCAGGTAAATTAAGCCAGCTTCGTTGAAACACATCAGAGCCCTAGGGACAGCTTTAAAGTCTTTTCGGGTAGATTTTCGGCATTTCAATGTTAACGCTACCAAGGTTAAAGCCTTTTTCATAGTCGATTCTTTTTCATTTTTTTTCTTTGATGGCTTTTTTTAGTTTACTTGCTATTAACGTAGACATGTTGGTAAAGAGTTTATTTATTTATTACGTTAGTTATTATAGTTACGTAAGTCCTAAAATATGTTCAGAGATGGAATTGAAAGGCTTTACAAGTAAGCCTTTCATGACTAACTTCCAGTACCGGAAAACTTTGAATCTCTCCTCTTATAGGACATGAAATGCCTGAAGATAATGACTTTTCCCATGAACTCAATTCAATAACTTCATTAATAATCGAAAATGTACAATTGGATAAACTGGGTGAAAGTCAGGCATGTTTTTCGTAGCCTACATTGTGGTTGTAGTCTTTTTTAAGTAGCAACAGTTAATAGCGGTCAGCACCACAATATTCTAGATGACTGTTTTTCGAACAACTTGAGAGAATGATGTGTCCCTGTCATGTATTTGTAATAAGATGGCGAAGTATATGATTTTTGATGTGATGAAAATGCAACGATGCTTGCTGATAATGGGATTCGGAGACTATATCTTGGGCATCTTGAAAGAATGTGTCTTTGTAATCAGATGGCGAAATATGATCTATGTTATGATAAATGTGCAAAAAGTGGTTACTAAAAATGGGATTCGGGAAAGTTGTGCATATAAAAAGATCGGCTTAGGATGCAAGTGTAACAAGAACATCTAAAAGAAATAATATATTATACCATTTAGACTAGGTTGTGCATATTGAACGAAACCGTCTGAAACGTAGTACTGATGCGGATTACTAAAAGCAGCCACGTTTCGACGTGAGTCTAAAGTTGAAGAAGCTAAACGAGCATGTATATTAGCAGAACAGGTGTTGCTTATTGTTTCATCGTCATTAGCTTCATCTTCCTCTATATACATTGAAGGAACATCGTTACGAACTGGTCTGGAATGAAAAAAAAATTTAAAACATACTATGTGTTCATTAAGTGTCAGTGTACACCACAAAACGGCCTAAGCGGAGATCTGGAGACCAACATCCAAATTGACAGAGTGATTATGTAAAGTTTTATTTACATATATACATACAAACCATATCTATAATTAGAAAAGTGTTTAGTAAGTAGTTCCCACCACAACACCCATAATAATATATATGTAATTTCATAAGATTTAGAAAAATGCAGTAATCATTGAAAGAAAAATATTGTTTTAAAATGTCCGGAATCTATAAAAAGATCACTTTGTGTGATTATAGCCTAAATTGATCAGCAAAAAAAAATTTTTTTCTTTTAATTTTTAATATCTTTAAAGTCTGTGAAAAGGTAAGCTTGTGTGATTATAGCCTAAATTGATATTGATTGGAGAATAGAATATTGTGAAATAATTTGCGGTCATAATTGTACCTTTATCTGATTAAAGGCAACTTAAAACTGAAAGCTTAAATTTTAAGATATCTTCAATATATCGGCCAATGTACTGAGATTTATTTCTCAACTTAAAAGTAATTAATTTTGGTGCACATTTAACTAAGAGAATTCAAAATTTAATCTATATAATTGATATACATACTAAGATATAAGAATAAAGAAATGTTATAATTAGAATAAATATTTTCTCCTTTTCTTTGTCATGTTCATGACCAAAGAGCATAAAAGCCTAGTAACTTTTTCGTTTTGTTTGAGAGAATCAAATATCTCGGAAGTCCGATATTTTGGATCATTTCGAAGTAGTGAAACAATTTAATTTCCGGTTGTATTAATACCGTAACTGCACCTAACTGAACTTAACAACTTTACAGTCAAACATGGCCTACCATTAAATATCATTAAACATTTTCATTTGGGAATGAGGAAAAATCAGACCTTGTCGCCATATGAGGGCTTCCTATTCACGACAATGCTTGCCGAATGGGGAGGAGGCCGATAAATAAATTAAGGTAATCGCAACTTCCTGCTGTAAACTTATTCGTCAAGCCACTAGTTCGTAAAAATCAGATCTTGTTAGAAATGCTTTCGCAAAATTGGTCATATTTCATCCATCAATTCCTACTTTTCGGCAAAAGCAGTTTTTTCATGTCAAGTCGTGGAGAATGTTGCTTATATTCCCACAAACTTGATTTACTGTTGTCACAAATGAATTGGGAGATCTTAGACTAGCATATATTCCAGTCAAGGCGTAGTCAAGTGTTTAATATATGCCATTGGTTCAAACTTTTTCAATATTTTTTCTATAATATCGGAAAGTGAACACCAACACTGATAACCACACATTTTACACATTTTACTAAATAATTGTTACCTTTTTTTAAAATGCTTCTGCAGTAGCAATCAGATAAGTTTACTAATCTTTTTCAGTAAAATCTATTTCGTGAAGTGTGAAAAGAGAGACAATTCAAATAAGAAACTAGGTTTTCCTGTTACGATATTCTTCGTTCGATCTCTTCCGATTCAAAAATAAAATAGATTTAAAATGAATTAAAAATTAAAAATAAAAAAAAAAACAGAGCACATATCGGTCTCGATAATTAAATAATGGGTATTTTCTATGTAAAAATACTTTAGACGGCCCTTTGCTAGAATCATTAGTGAAAAGCTATTGTCGCATAATGTGCTCAGTATTTGGCATATCTTTTAATTCGACATTAAGCGAACTAAAAATATGTTTCGTACCATCATTCGGACTTACCTCATATTTTTTCTCACGTCTTGAGGTTCGGGTGGTCGTGGTCGGTTTTTACAAACTACAACAACTCCCGCGACAATAATTGCTGTGACTATTGTTGTGCTTATAGCAACAATAATTACTAAAATGAGTAAAGTTGATTGTTTTTCATGTGTAACTGATAACGTCGCACCAATATCATTGGCAATTACTCCAATATTGCTGCTAATTTGATGAGTGGTCCCAGCAGGCGTTGGATCTTCCGATAAGAAGAAGTCATCTGAAAAAAGTTTTATATTAAATTTATCACAGTTTTGTTCTGATCAAAAATAAATGAGTAAACAACAAATATTGAGATTAAAGTCTTTCCGCCCGTTTCGTTCAAAGGTATGTCTTACTTTTTGATGACCTTTCCTTGTTCTAACAAACCATACAATTTAAAAGTGAATGGATGAGGCAGGGCCAAGAAAGAAAGTTCGATTTGCTGGAATACTTTATGAGACTGTGCCAAAAAAACATCAGCCATACTTTCAGGGAAATGCTAACTGAAATGTTGGCCATTGAAGTAAGTTGTAATATATATATATTTTTTTTTCATTTGTTTAAAGTAATGGACTGGGGATGGAAGAATAATTTTCGACATATGTTTTTTTTAATATGAAAAAAAAAACGCGGGAAAAGTCCCAAAGTTCGGCAAAGTATGGGTATGTCTTGAGCTAATTTACTTACCGTACAATCTCGATTGTGTTGTCACGCGAATTTTTTCAATAATTGCTGGCGGATCGCTGCGTCCTTTTGCATTTACGGCATATACTAAGAATTGATATTCCCTGCCCGGTTCCAAATTGTTTAAACGGAAGATCGGATTCGATTCTTGCAAACGAAATAGAGGTGCAGTTGTTGCCTAAATATCAAACGTTTATAAAAAAATATTTTAATTAAAGTGAATAATTGAAATTAATTAATTTAATTTGATGTGCTATATAAAAATTCTCCTTTCTCATTACCTGATCATTCATGGTCGATACTTCGCTATCGGCACTACCAACCACATCGTTGATGCTTGGTAAAATATCAGTATTTTCCAAGAAATCTCCACCAATTACTTCTAAGACAAAATATTGTGACAGACCGCCATCGTTTCCCGCAATACATACCACTTCCAATATCGTATCGTTTCGTACTTCGCATGCTTTTGGACTTTCAGGAGGATCTAAAAGAAATCATACCGTGTTAATGCGTTCATTTCGTTTAGATTTATCTATGTACTTACTTGCGGGTAGTATATGTATCAAGCATGGTGCAGCTTGCCTGCCAACGACATTGCTAGCCCAGCAGGCTAGTGTTATAAGTTCGGAATCAGTCTGAGGCAAATATGTGACAGTGCTTACTAAGCCTTTCGATTGTATTCTAGAATTTAGCACCTAAAATATATATAGTACAGTTTAAATTTTCATTACCATGTATATATATATATATGTATATAATATATATATATATATATATATATATATATAT